>PVKC010020695.1:0-18500 GCA_004027635.1 Crocidura indochinensis
TTTTTTTTTTTTTTTTGGTTTTTGGGCCACACTCGGTGACGCTCAGGGGTTACTCCTGGTTATGCACTCAGAAGTCGCTCCTGGCTTGGGGAACCATATGGGAAACCGGGGGAATCGAACTGTGGTCCGTCCTAGGCTAGCGCAGGCAAGGCAGGCACCTTACCTCCAGCGCCACTGCCTGGTCCCAAAGAGATCATAACACAGAGAGCCATTTTTCTTAAATTCCACAGATGAGTGACTATTCTGTGTTTATCTCTCTCCCCATGACTTATTTCACTCAGCATATTAGTTTCTATGTCCATCCATGTATAGGAAAATTTCATGACTTAATTTTTATTTATGGCTGTATAGTATTCCGTTGTGTATATGTGCCACAGTTTTTTTAGCCACTCATCTGTTGGGCATCAGGTTGTTTCCAGATTCTGTTTTTGTAAATAGCACTGTAATGAATATAGGTGTGCAGAAGGCATTTTTGTGGGTTTTTTTAATGTGTTTTTCTTTTTTGGTGTGTGTTCCTAGGGTATATCCCTAGGTGTGGTATATCTGGGTCATATGGGAGCTCAGTTTTCAGTTTTTTGAGGAATCTCCATATTGTTTTCCATAAAGGCAGGACTGGATGGCATTCCAACCAGCAGTGAGTGATAGTTCCTTTCTTCCCACATCTCCGTCAGTACTGATTGTTCTTATTCTTTGTGATGTGTGCCAGTCTCTGTAGCATGAGATGGTACCCCATTGTTGTGATTTGCATCTTCTTCATGATTAGTGATGTGGGGCATTTTTTCATGTGTCTTTTGGCTATTTGTAATTCTTCTTTGAGGAATTGTCTGTTCATTTCTTCTTCCCATTTTTTTTGATTTGTTAGATATTTTTTTCTTGTTAAGTTCTGTCAGTACTTTGTATATCTTAGATCTGAGCCCCTTTTCTGATGGGTTTTGGGTGAATAGTTTTTCCCATTCTATGAGGGCCTTTGTATCCTAGTCACTATTTTCTTTGAGGTGCAGAATCTTCTCAGCTTACTATAATTCCATCTATCTCTGAATTTACTTGTTTGGACAGTGCTGTTTTCTCCTTGAAGATGCCTTTATATACCTCCTTCTTAATCTGTGCCATCTGGAGGGAACAGGGTCCCTACGGGTTATAACCCTCAAGTGTTATCTCCAAATGTATTTGGGGAGCACATCTGGTGGTCTTCAGGGTTTACTCCTAGTTCTGCACTCAGGGATCATGCCTGGAAGACTTGGGGTGACCATATAGGGTGCTGGGGATCAAACATGTGTTAGCTGTGTGCAAAGAAGCACCCTATCTGCTGTACTATTTCTCAGGCTCCTAATCTCAGATCCTAATTTTAAAAGGTCCCTATAATCCCTGGGCAATGAGTGGGGTTAGATTATATTTCTTAAACTGAAACTGGGGATTAGTTTGTTCTCTTCATAGAAATCCAGTAGCCACTGTTTGGGCTGACTGCAGCTATCCCACGAGGCTTGGCAGGTGTGAGAGTCATGTCCAGAGGATGAGGCAAGTATGGAGAACCTCCATGTGATAACAGGACAGACTCAGTTTGTAGCAGGAAGTAGCCCAAAACAGGAGAGAGCACCAATCAGCAGTATTAGCAGGGCTGTCTTTTTCTTTTCTCCAACTTTACTAAGACTATGGAACTCTGCTTCTCAGAAGGGTGCAGTTGTGATGTGGCCAGCCTACACACCTTACTCCCAGCAGTGACCACCATCAATAGTTTCCTCCTAGTATCCCTCTTTCACAGTTGGGGATGGACTACCAGTACTTAATCCCACTGGCCTTTCAGACTCTATGGGCCTCACCCGTGAGATCTGTGATTTAAATGTGGGCCTGGGAATCTTGTTGTGACTTAATCATCCCAGGTAAGCCTTGCATATAAACAGCCCAGCTTTGCAGCTCCACAACTTATCTTGCTGCCACTGAATTATCCCAGGTATTTTGACCTCTGGACAATACTGGTGCCTTCTTGAGCAAGGGACATGATGAGACACTGCCCTGCTGAAAGTCCCAGTGCCCCATCCACAGCTGACATTCTCAGGCATATAAAGAGACTAATCTTGAAGAGACTCCAAGCTGCTAAACTGTCCCAGTTTTAGAGATTCTGGAGCATGCATCCACCACATATGTGACCATGGGACACCTCCTAATTTCACAGGAGGAGTACAGAAAATTATATGGGAATGTTGAGTAGAAACCAACTAAAGTCAAAGAGCGATAATAACACAGAAGTTTCAACTAGCACTAAATAGCTCAGTAAATCATCAGCCAATGGCTTTAGTAATTCCATATGAGATATATGCTGTAGAAAGAAAAATAAATTATTTTGTGCCTGCTAAGGTGGTAAGAAACTGGGACATTTGTGGAGTGAAATTCACTTTGATGGTGGAATTGGTGTTGGAACATTGAATACCTGAAACAATTGTATTGTGAGCAACATTGTAAATCATTAGTATTTAAGTTTAAAAAGTGGAGCTGGAGAAGGTAATGCTCATCCTGAAAGCGTGAACTGGTAATTGTGGGATTTTAGTATTGAAAGATGTAGGATGGATGTGAGCAATGGTTTCCGGGTACTGAGTAGCATCTTCTAACTCCTTACTACTGCCCTATTGCAGATGCCTAGAACAAATGACCCTTTAGACTAGACCCTTTTATGCTCTGCAGCCATCTATACTCACCCAATTCTTTCTTTATTCCTTCATCCATCTACCTATCATTCTTTCCATCACTTATTCTTCCATCATTGACCCACCTACCCACCCATCCATCCATCCTTCCAACCATTTGTCCATCCATCTGTCCATCTATCTGTCCGTCCATTCATCCATCCATCTGTATATCCATCCATCTATCCATCATCCATCCATCCAATCTATCTATTCAACCTCCCATCAATTTATTAAATTCTTGTTCATCAAGGAATAGTAAGGAGTCAGTGGCCTGGTTAGCTCCCCTTAAGCAATTTCTTCACCTTTCAGGGACTCAATTTCTTTTATTACATAATGGGAATGACAAAATCACCGACATCATTGGCATTTTTGTGGGTGTGTGATGAACTCATTGGTTTCTTCACTCAGTCGAATCACTTTTTTTTTATCACTGCCTTTATATAAGAAAATGCAACTTAATTTTCTTCTTGGTTCTTATTTTTGAACCTTCCCATCTTCAGACTTTAATATGGGACTTGAGACTTTGCTTAAAAATCATTGCTTCCAACCAGAGGAAAGGAGGGAATTATACTACTGGCTTCTAGTTCTGGCTGCTTAACTAGTGAAGACTTAAGCTTCTAGGGCTCATCTTCCTGCTTTAATCCAGTCTTTTCCAGCAGGCAGAGTTTATTAGGCAAGAAGGATAAAAGAGGGATTACCTTCTCTGCTAGGGTTTTCACAAAATATTTCTGATGACATTTTTCTTCTAACCCTTTGAACTAGTTCTGTTTCCCAAGAAATTTGAAGGCCAGAGATGTGACTTTACAATAGTACATTTGTCTTGCATGTGTGAGAAACTGGACTTGAGCAAAGAGAAAATAAGAAAAAAAGAGAAAAAAAGGAAGAATAAGAGGAAAATGAAGAGAAAGGAAGAAGAAAAGAGGAAAAAGAGAAAGGAAGGAAAGAGAGAAAATAGGCATCCCAGGTTTCATCAAATAAATAGCATATCCTTGGGCATAGCAGCTTACAAATCTCAAGACTCCCACTTTCCTGTGCATACAGTCCTCCATGCTATTACTGCTGGGGATAGGAACTCAGCGTGGGGCTTTTGTTGTAGGTCTTCCCATCCACAACTTACTGAGCACCTCAGCTCTTTCTCCAAAATCAGTCTGCTTCCTGCTCCCATTCTGGAAGTCTCAGGCACTGATGGGGATGACTACAATTTCAACTGGGATTTGACTGTGAGAGTAAGGTAGGGGCAGTTTCCACTGTAGGATCAAAATCAATCTTCCCAGAAGCCACATCTCTGACCAAAATTCCCAGATAAGTTGTCCCCTACTTTGTTACATTACTCTCTGTTCTGGACAGGCCAGATATTCAGGGCTTGTCCCCCATGAACTAAGATAATGGTCTTTACCAACTGTAGCAAAATTAGGTACCTCATTCAACTCTGTCCTTGCTGGGCTAGAACCTGGCCTCTGGCCTGGGCAGATCCTACCTCTAGTTACTTAGGGATCATGTCTTTCATCATCTTCCAGTCTGGGATAGCATCTTGAAGATCTTTCTAGAATGTGTGTTATGTTCACAAGAGATAATGTTTCATGGGAGCAAAGGCCCACTCACTGGTTGCTTCATGTGGCCACATGCACGAGTCTCATGCAGAAAAGATGTTGGAATCTGCTGATGCTCTTCATGATATGGACCAGAACAAACAAGATCATGAGGCTGAGTACCCATTGACTTCAGAAAAGTTTCCACACTCTTGATGTGGGAATCCAGAATGAATGCTGTTGACTGGGCATCATCTTTTGGCAATTGCATTCAGGAAAAATATGGCCAGGTAGGGGACACTGGAATAGTGGGGGTCTCAAACACCTTCCACACTATTACCCTTGGTTCAGCTGGTTGAAGTCCAAGAACCTGGTCTCAAAAGCACCAACTTTGGGCCATTACCAGGCCTGGGGGGAGAAGGAAGAAGACAGAGATGGGGGACTATCACTTTGATTCTAGGTATTTGACCTTTATGGACTGAGGAAGACAATCAGGACCCCACTAAGACTCAGACCCCATCTCAGATCCCAGCTCCCCTTCCAGAAGGGGACATCAGACTTTGGTGAGATGGATACGATTGGCCAGCCTGACTGCAGATCTCAGTACTGGCTGAGATCCTTTCTTTGGCCCCTTATAGGACATATGCATAATCTTACTTCAAGGTTATGACCAGAACTCCTTCTCCTCCCTCCCCCCATCCTGAGGCTGCTTGTTCAGACAGGATGAACCTTCAAGATAGAGAATATCACTCACCTTTTAACATTCAAGCCCTATCATCTGAGGCTCAAGAAATAGTTCAGGGGTTGAGATGCTTGCCTTACACGTGGACAGCCATGATTTGTTCCTCAATACCAGAAAGAGTCTTTTGAGCACTGCTAAGAATAATCCTTGAGCACAGAACCAGGAGTAAGCCCTGAACACTGGCCCCCAAACTCCAAAATAAAACAAAATCAGATAAGCATTATTCTATATGTCAACTCCCTGGGTCTCTGTGTCTGTCTTTTCCTAGTGCTGGCACCAAGGTTCCTTTTATTTCTGCCATTGCCTCTCTCATCCCATTTATTCCTTCCAGGGCTTCATCACCCTTCATCCAATTTCTCTATTCAATAGAGTGGGGTCCTGGATCTATCCCTCTAAATATCTGAAGCTGGCCTGTTTTGCTCCCAGCTCCCAGCACCTAGAGTGCCCTACCTAGGGAAACAGAAATCTCCAACTATGCTCTGATCTCTTCAATCTTTGGGATGTCCAGTCCATGTCCAATCTCTGCACTAACTAAATGCGTTTTTATTTCCTGTTTTCTTTTGCTTTGAGTTTGTATTTTGGAGTCACATCTGTTGGTGCTTATGAACTACTCCTTGGGAATACATGGAGGACTATAATGATCAAACCAGGGACCCCAGCATGCACAATGCTGGAGCTTTCTGTGCCATATCCATGACTGTTCCTCTGCTTTTTGATGATAACTGAGATGTGAGTCCTGGCTAAAGGAGTGAAGAAGCAGGGCCTGGATCTGAGAGAGTACTCCTCTTCTAGAGTTATCAAGCACAGGCTGACCAATCTAGAATGTATACCATCACCTTCTTTAATTCATACACTCTTAGTCCTCTAGCTTCCTTAATCACTCTAGGACCTGAGAGTGGGCACAATCCTGACCCTACAAAGCCCACTGAACTGATTTCTAACAGCCAATCACAAATCTGCTGATCAGCCAGTGGAAATCAACCAACCAAGTGCTGTCTTTGAGTGCCTGACTGCCCTCCTTGGAGCCTGATTGTTCCTCCTGTAGGACCTGGGAGTCTGAATAGTATTTTTTTAACAGCTTCCCACCCACTGTAGCACAGCATCTACTTTCTGCATTTGCTGGATCCTCTATCTCCTCTTCTGGAGACTCTGCTCTTGGGCCATCTCCTTCTCCTACTGTCTTCTCCCCACTGTCATCTGAGGCCTGATCAATTATTTGCATCATGCTTACAGCCAGCAAGGGGTTCTAAGCACTGTCTTCTCAGGACAGAGGGAAACCTTTCAGGGAGAGGCATCCCCTTGATGGCATTCTAAGCACATAGTACTCAGTAAATTCTGCTTGTTGAGTGAACAAAGAGTGCGGCTGACCATAAGCTATGTGAAAACAGAGCTCAATTTTGGGGAAAGGGCAGAGAAAAGGATGACTGTGTTTGGGGCCTTAGAGAGGACCACAAATTCATGCTTATCCCCTCTTTAAATGGTAGTCTTTCACCTTCCTGGGATTCTTTTGGGTCAATAGCATCTTTGAATAACTGCTGAACCTTGAAATATGCTGACTCTGAAATTCTTTGACTCTGTAAATTTCCAAGCCCAGATCCAGTTCTTTTAAAAATATTTATTGTAGGGCCGGAGTGGTAGCACAGTGGGAGAGCATTTGTCTTGCACGTGGCTGACCCAGGATGGATGCGGGTTCAATCCCCTGGCATCCCATATGGTCCGCCAAGCCAGGAGTGATTTCTGAGCACAGAGCCAGGAGTAACCCCTGAGCAAAGCTGGATGTGGCCCCAGAAACAAACAAAAAAATTATTGTGGGGGACTTGGAGGCCATACCCAGCAGTTCTCAGAAGATATTCCTAGTTCTGTGTTCAGGAGTAATCCCTTGGTGGGGGAGCTATTTGAGGTGCTAGAGATCAAATTGAGATATTAGCTGCCTGCAAGGAAACCAGATCTATTGCTTAAGAACTTGATAACTGGGTCAGAACAATAGTACAATGGAAGAGTGTTTACTTTGCATGCAACTAATCCAGGTTCTATCCCCATACAATCACAAGAACCTGAATAATTCCTGAGTGCAGAGTCAGGAGTAATTTTTGAGCACCATTGGGTATGCCACTCCTTTCTCAAAAAAGAGAAATGAACTATTTCTTTGGCTCCTTGGTTCTTTCCTGCTTGGGATCCTCTAGCCACCCAAACCCAGAAAGTCTGCCAATCAATTTCATCTGCCTTCCTGGGACCTTTTAGCTCAGCAGGAGACCAGTGGGAGCCACTGAGTGAACCTCTGTGATGATTCATGAGGCAAAATTCTATAAATTCAGCTTCTAGTCCAAATCTACAAAAATCAGGAGCAAAGAGAAGTAGCTCCTGCTTTAAACTGTTGAGTATTGAGGTAGACAGACAGATAGGATGAACAGTGGAGAGTGTCAGTCTGCTGCTTGTTGGACCAGAATTTTGCATTATTTATGAAGCATGCAAAACCTGCCATGAAGATACAGTCACCCTGTTAAAGAGGAAGGAGACAAAGGACAGAGATACTATAATTTCTCAGTATCACACAACTTCAAAGCATTCTCTCTGGGTGCAAAGCCACCCTCCTCCCCATCCTTCTGTCCTTTCCATCCAGAGAGCCACACAGCATGGGAGCTAGTGGAGGGAATCTAGAGAGGATTGGGCCTGGATCCCTAGAGCTGGCAGAGTGAAAAGAGGAAGGAGGGTATATGGGGGAGTCCTCCAGTGACCAAATAACCCAATGTGATCCCTGCCCTAGATGTGGATGAATGCCTGGCTGGTGGCCTAGGTGGGAAATGGCACTGCCCCATGGGGCAGTGTGGGGCACAGCATGCCCCTGGCCTCTCTCTGCCTTGTGTGCTGGGCTACGCCTGGGAACAGACACTGTAAGAAGTGAGGGAACCCCTGAAGCTAGGCCACGCTTGTCCAGAGGCATTAGTGTGAGACTTTGAAGTGGGGCCTCCAGCTCTGTGAAGGGCTTGCCCGGAGCCCTTTCTTGGGGCCATCAAGGCTGGCACTTGGCGGGCCAGGCTGCCTTCATGCTGGCAAGGGCTGGAGGACTGCAGGGTTTGGCTGTGTGAGCCAAGAGGCACCACTGACTGGACTCTGAGTATATAGCAGAGTCCTAGGTGCCAAGTGTGAACACATGAAGAATCCCACCACATCTTCCACTAGTTCTTCATGCGCTTTTCCTTGACTTGACAGTCTGAGACACAGCATGAGCAATCCCTGGCAGAACACCTAAAATTTACAGCAAGACTGAGTTTGAATGAATGAATTTGGGCCCTAATGCTTTTCTTTTATCTTGGTCATTTTAAAACATTTTTTTGTGATCCTCACATATGACTCCATATAGGTGGAGACCCACAGTTCAAGAAGCTGGAACTGTGGGATGAAAGGACAATATTGTTCTTCCATTCTTTCCTCTTTCATGGATCTTGCCTTTCCTTTTTTAAAGTATAATTTTATTTTTAAATTTTTAAATTTTATTGAAACCATTGTGATTTACAAAGTTCTCCATACTTGGATTTTAGATAAACAGTGAATTCCCTTTTTCATTCCCATTCCCACCACCAGTGCCAACCTCCCTCCATCAATGTTATACCACTACCCTTTTCCCCCTGGCCTGCCACTATAAGTTTAGATTGTTATAGTTTGAGTCTCTTGATTCTATTGTTTTTTCTTGGATATTTAGTTCTGTCCTTTTCCCGCCCTCCAACAATGTACCTGAGACTACTTGTACCCTGACCCCATCTTTGGTGTTTTTTCCTTCCTTTTTTTTTTTTTTTTTGGTTTTTGGGTCACACCCGGCAGTGCTCAGGGGTTACTTCTGGCTCCAAGCTCAGAAATTGCTCCTGGCAGGCACGGGGGACCATATGGGGCACCGGGATTCGAACCGATGACCTTTTGCATGAAAGGCAAACGCCTTACCTCCATGCTATCTCCCAGGCCCCTGTTTTTTCCTTCTTAATTTTATAGAAAAAAATGCAGAAATATGAGGTTGAAAACGTAATTTTTTTCTCTTGTCAATTTTTTAAAAAAGTAATTTTGGTCCCAAGGTTTTATGAAAAAGGTAGGAGGTTCTAACTAAAAAATATAAAAAGGGGGAATGGCAGTTTTTCTGCATAGGTGCAGCAAAAGTTGAGGAAAATAGAAAGGAAAAATCTTTGGTCTAAATATAGGAACAAGTTAGACACAAAGAGCCAAAATTTTAAACTGTGAGAGTCATAGAGCCACACCACCCAGTGACCTGCCAAAACAGACAAACACACAAAAGCATGTAATTTTAATAATAATCTATGAAACACATATTGCATTTTGGCATTTTGAGTGAGGGTAAAAATCCTGCAGTGATGGTGAAGGTCTGCTGTGTCCTCCACACTAAGAACTCACGGCAAGATGTGACCCAACATGTGACACATGGGTCCCCTGCTCGGTAGCCCATGCAGTTGTTTTCGAGGGATGGGAAACGGGAGGATACAGCCTGGGGGCAGGACTATGCGCTCGGAGATGTCTCCTCAGAGGTCCCTCCTCAGAAGCAGCAGAACAAAATCCGAACTTGGCAAAGAGCCACAGTATACAAAATAATAATAGGAGGCAAAGAGTCACATTCATTTTGGCCGGAGCAGCATGCGGCTCGAGTGCCTCGTGTTCGCCACCCCTGAAATAGGGTGTTCCTACCCATGAAACATCCTGCCATAAAATCAACTACAGGCCCCTGGCATACTAAATTGTCTAACTCCAAAGTCTTTCTCCATGGAAAAATTTTCTCCCAGGAAAAGTTTTCCTCAATTTTGGTAGTTGCAGTCAGGCTTCTGTAATTTGAGATTTGGGTTTTTGCACAGATCCTATGTAGAAGTCAGGGTGTCATGGAGTATCTTCTGGTTTCATCCTTGCGCTAGGTGATGAAGCAGGGAAACCTGCCCTGAAATCAGGTTGTTACTGTTTCCAAGTCATCAAGGTGAACCTACCCTGGAGCAAGTCGGTGTCAGGGCAGCATTAGGGTCTTCCCTACTAGAAGTTCTATTCCTGGTGCTGGTACAGAAAACCTTGCCAGTTCCAAAGATGGGATCCACAGTTCAAGGGTGAATAGCTGATGTTCGATCAACTGAAGCCTAAGTCAAGTCACTAATACAAATGTTCAGGGTGAAAGTCCCCTCTCCCCCTGCAATATAAATTTTAGGAGTTCCTATCCCTATTAGATAAGAACTTCTTTCTATATCTAATATTTCCCCTATTTTAATGTGCAAAAAGGAACAATGCCACATGATACTACTGGTGCATATGGGGATAAAAATAAGAAGCTAAACAGTCTCTATAACCTAATTCTAACATGAACTCAGAACCCAAGAGAAACATCTACTAGAATTTTCTACTAAACAAACCCAAATAAGGGATGGTGAAAACTACATCTACATAAGGAAATACACAATCAGAATTATACCTTGGGCCAGAGCTGTAGCACAACAGTAGGGTGTTTGCCTTGCATGTCACTGACCCGGGATGGACCTGGGTTTGATCCTCATTATCCCATCTATCCCTGAGCTTGCCAGGAGCAATTTCTGAATGCAGACCAGTAGTAACCCCTAAGCACCACCGGGTGTGGGCCAAAACAAAACAAAAGAAGAAAAATAGAACTATACCTATTAAGGAAATACAACTTAGGAAATGTTAAATGTTAATGTTCCTTGTATATACCAAGCAAATATGTATATCCCCTTTAAGTTTTTTGAAATAGTCTGGGGAGATGGGGATAAAATCCTAAGCACAGCTTCAACCTGCGACTTGGTCTTGTGGAATCTGAAAAACGGCTTGCAGTAGTCACAGAGCAGGAAATGTCCTCAAGCTCAGGGTCTCTCAAAACCCGAATCCAGTAGCGAGCAACAAACAGTCCACAGCAAAGGAAGTGGGAGAAAAGGGGCTGCTGAAAGCAAAACATCAATAGTGGTGGTGGTAGCTTCTTCCCAAACTGAGGCAAGGTGGGATGGTGGGCTGTCCTTTTGCTTTGGGAGCCAGCTGGTAGCTGTTTGGGGTGAAGGCAACCTTCTGGTTCCTAGGGAATACATTCATTTCCTCAAGCATCAGTAATGTAGATACATATGTGATTCTGCTTATTAATGATCATTATAAATTGTTATTGCTATACATACTAGTGAGAACCAAATAATGCAGAGCATCACAAATACTTTTCCTTTATTATGTGACTCTTTCATTTTCTCAGGGGTGGCTAATAATCTCTTGCCTCTCTTGCTCAGTGTTTGATTTGTTTTCAAGGTATTTCTTAGGACAGCTAGAGTAAGAGCACTTCTAGGTGCTTGTCTTGCATGCAATCAACCCGGGCTCAATCCCCAGTATGGTCTCCTGAGCCTCATCAGGAGTAATTCCTGGGCTGAAAGCCAGGAGTTACCTCTGAGCATGCTGGATGTGGCTCCAAAATAAAAACAAAACAAAAGATGCAACTCTGAAACTGTTCCAAACTCTGCTTGCTATCTGCATCTTGTCTCAAGACATTATTTCCAAGGCTATTGGATGTACTTTCTGGTGCCATTTTCTGAAGACACATGGAACTCAGTCATTCCCCTGCTACCCTCTTTATCTTTACAAGCCCCAATTCCCTCTCCTGCTAGTGACTGAATTCCATTGCTCTCCTCTGTTCATCTCACTCTTCGTTCTGTGGAAAGCTCAGCTTGCAGGTATATCCCTAGCATTCATGCATTGCGGCCGCACTTAATAAATCCCCAAGAAACTAAAAATGTGCCTGTTTCCTGCTTGATGAATTTTGCTTGAGTAAAATTTTAGGTGGGAAATAATTTTGTTTCAGACTTGTGGGGATTTTCTTCCTCTATGTCCTGGCTTTTCAAATTGCAGAGGAACATAATATGTCAGCTGTACCATTTTGGGGGGTAAATGACTTTTTCTTTTTTTTTTCTTTTTTTATTTTTCTCTTAAGAGGATCTTATGGATGAAGAGATAGTAATGAGGATAAGGTACTTACTTTGCATGCAGCTGTCCTGAGTATAATCCCTTGCACTACATATCATCCCCTGGGCAAAGCAAGTGGTCCCTTGAGTACTACCAGGACTGATCCCTGGGCACAGAGTTAGGAGTAAGTCCTGAACACCGAAGGTGAGACCCAGTCTACCCACCCTGCCTCATCTCCCATTCTTTTTTTCAAAAGGGGATACTTGCTTTGACCTAATGTCCCAAACATGAAATTCACATGCTGCTATTTTCTTTGTCATTGAGGTCCTTCTGGGGAATTTTCTTGAGTTATTTCTGTGATTGTTTCTTTTCCTCCTTTCAAATTAGTCAGAGGTCTTATGTATTCTTTTATCTGGTCTTTTTCTTCCCGAGCTCTCTTTTCTATGAAGGCCTTCAGCATAGTTTTCGAACTTCAGGCTCCTACATCTTTTCACTGTCCTAGAGCTCTTTACTTCTTTGGGTTGTTTTATTCTGATCATTCTTTCCTGAGGTCTACTCTTCCTGTTCTGGATTTCTGAGTTTCTGATGCTTCTTTTGTGGTGAATGCTTCTCCCTGCCTTACTGTCTCTTCCTCCGTTGTACTTTGGAGTGATCTTTCCATGAAAGGGCTTTTCAGGTGTCTGATATTGAAGGAGTACTAAAAGACTGAGAGAAAGCTCTGCACCCAAAAGCTCAATTCAAGAGTTTTCTCTCTTTCTCAAAACTCCCAATTGCACTGCGAGGCACAACTCTAAATCTTTCTCCTTTCTTTTCTGCAGAGAAGATTGTCCTGATTTCTTTTTCTGGGTTAAGACCTGGCTGAGATGCTCAGGTGGAAAACAAGGTGCAGAGAAATATCAGGTAGCTTCAGATCCAGACTCTTGTTCAGAAGGCACTATCTTAGATTGTCTACAGAAGCCTCTTGCCTCTCTGCGCTATAGGAATGGCTGAATGTATTCTTTTCGGGGGGGGGGGGTGTATACTGAGTGGTACTCAGGAGTTTCTCCCTGTTATGTGCTGAAAAATTAAACTTTTTTTTTTGGTTTTTCGGGCCACACCCATTTGATGCTCAGTGGTTACTAAGCACTCAGAAATTGCCCATGGCTTGGGGGGACCATATGGGATGCCCAAGGATCAAACCGAGGTCCTTCCTTGGCTAGTGCTTGCAAGGCAGACACCTTACCTCTAGTGCCACCTTGCCAGCCCCTGGAAAATAAAACTTGAGATTCCCCTTTGCATAAAAAACCTGGGCTCCTGTCCTTTGAACCATACCCCCTGCCTTGGATTTATTTACTAATTATTATTAATATTATTTATTTATTTTTTTTGGTTTTTGGGTCACACCCGGCAGTGCTCAGGGGTTACTCCTGGCTCCATGCTCAGAAATTGCTCCTGGCAGGCACGGGGGCCATATGGGGCACCTGGATTTGAACTGATGACCTTTTGCATAAAAGGCAAACGCCTTACCTCCATGCTATCTCCCAGGCCCCCTAATTATTTTATTTAATAATCTATTTATCAGGAACCCAAGGGCCACTCACAAAAATTCTTAGCCAACTGGTATGGACCTGTCTTTCTTGGGCATAACCATTAGGTACTGACCAGGCCATGTAGTGGTCAGGGGCCACAAGGGCCACACTCAGTGAGGCTGGGATGGGGTGATGATGCAGGAACTGAACTCAGAGTTCAGTCTATGCAAGACATATATCCCACCCCTTGGAACTATTTTCCCCAACCCATATTTATATTGTTATATTAATGTCGATTCTTACTATAAAACTTACACTTCTCTTTCTCCTTTTACTCTGACCTATATTGATATTATGAAACAATATGAATGTTGTGAACTTACACTCATATGTAAGACAGAATGTGCAAGGCAGGGGGTCCTTATTTTATAGTAAGTAGAAAGTAAGTCTTGGTGGCTCGGGCTGGTGGTGCAAGCCATAAGGCAGCTGGCTGCCTTGCCTGCGCTAGCCTAGGATGGACCGAGGTTTGATCCCCCTGCATCTAGTATGGTCCCCCAAGCCAGGAGTGACCTCTGAGTGTCACTGGATATGGCACAAAAACCAAAAAATAAAAAGTAAGTCTTGGGGCCCGGGAGATAGCATGGAGGTAAGGCGTTTACTTTTCATGCAAAAGGTCATCGGTTCGAATCCCGGTGCCCCATATGGTCCCCCGTGCCTGCCAGGAGCAATTTCTGAGCCTGGAGCCAGGAATAACCCCTGAGCACTGCCGGGTGTGACCCAAAAACCAAAAAAAAAAAAAGTAAGTCTTTAAGACTTTAGAGATGATAAGTAAGTTGCCTAGTACCCAAAAGCATGAGCAACAACAAGACTGAAACCTGACTCCTATGCTCTTAACCACAGTTTTATCTGGTAAAAAGGCACTTTGCAAGGGATCACTTTGATACTGGACAATTCTCATCTGCCCCAGTGAGCTGTTATTTCCCTTCACAGGTGTGTGTGTGTGTGTGTGTGTGTGTGTGTGTGTGTGTGTGTGTGTGTACTTTATCTTTGAACCTGCAGAACTCTACAGAGTACCTGTAGTGTTCTTCACACTCTGTATTAACCTCTTGAAATGAGGTTAATACACCTGATTTGAGAGACTGGGCACTATTCTAGAGAGCCATTCCACAGGGACTAGGTCCCATGGCCCCATGACAGAGCCTCCCACCACGCAGAGGCTAGATTCACACATAAACCTTAGCTAAAACCCAGAAGCACCAAAGGTTGGGCTGACAGCAGCCTGGTATGAGCAGAAACCTTGACTGGGCAGCTCCTGGAGGGATGGAGCTCATTAGAGCAGGATGGAGGAGAGGATCAATAGGGTGATTCCAGACCCCTCTGTTGCATGACCAGAAGGGCACCATAGCTGCATGGGTATGTGGGGCCTCTCGGTGATGCAGCCTTAAAGGGAGTGATCAGGAGTCTAGGGAAGGTTCTCTGGATCAATGGTGTGAGGCCATACTCCCTCACCTTGACAGACTTTAGGCATAAGAGCACAGGGATGGGAGCATCGGAGGAGCATTCTTGAGTGGGGTTGAGCCTAGGCAGAGATGAAGAAGATCTGCTGAGAACTTTTTGTGCTCAAAGTTTCACTGCTGTTCAGGGTAAGTGTACAGGCTAATGCCAGGAGGGATTGAGGCTATAAGTTGTGTCACTGGTGAGCAGGGGAGTAATAATAGGTGGGGAGTATTTGCCAAGTTAATGGGAAAATATTTGAAAGCTGTAATTGGATATTTAATGGACAGAACTGTCCCAACTGTTAAATATTTTGAATATCACACCTGTGGGGACTTTCTGTATTGCTGTGGCAACCGGGAGCTATGCCCAGAGAAGAAAGGAATCCTGGACAGAGTGCAACTCTGCCATATACCTGAGGCTTTGCTGTGGCTCAAAAAGAGTCACTGATGGACCTGGAGTGGACAGGAACACTAATTCCTAGCACAAGTATCTGAAATGGAAGAACTGGCAGGGCCCTAGTATACTTGGTCCCAATTCCTGGAGGTACACACTAACCAACACTTTGTCCCATGTATCCACGGCCAATCTGAGTTTCCACTCTGCATTGCTTCCCTGGGGGCTCTCCATCTCTGTAGCTTGACCCAGGCACTCCTGCCATGCCAACTCTTAGCCTTGAATTCAGCTCTGAATCAAACAGTCCAGGGTTGAGATCCTGGGAGTCATAGGAAAGAAACCTTCTTTTGCTTGTTTTTGTAAAGGCACCCACACTTTGCATTTCCCTCTGCCATGGGCCTTTGACAGTGTCTCTAGCTTTCGAGGGGGCCTAGCCACTCCAAAAAAGCTCTGCCTTGGTTCCTGATAAAAAGAGCAGGGGCCATTAAGGGGATCCTCAGGCTTCAGGAAAATGGCTTGTTATGGAAAAGATAAGTCTAGTAGGATTGAGGCAGAGTTTGGATGTAAGGGTACATCCACCTGTTCAGCTAGTTGCCTTTGAGAACCTGGTTTTGATGTTATTTTTCT
Organism: Crocidura indochinensis; assembly: GCA_004027635.1. Classification (NCBI taxonomy): domain Eukaryota; kingdom Metazoa; phylum Chordata; class Mammalia; order Eulipotyphla; family Soricidae; genus Crocidura; species Crocidura indochinensis. Next base: position 15,905 of record PVKC010020695.1, read on the forward strand.
ATTTGTTTCTCTTCTATACTTGGCATTGTTCAGGGCTTACTCCTGGCACTGTGCTCAGAATTACTCCTGGTGGGGGGGGGGCTGGAGCGATAGTGCAGTGGTAGGGTGTTTGCCTCACACCCAGGATGGACCTGGGTTCAATCCCCAGCATCCCATATGATCCCCTGAGCCAGGAGTGATTTCTGAGCGCAGGCCAGGAGTAACCGCTGAGCGTCACTGAGTGTGGCCCAAAAACCAAAAAAAAAAAAAAAAAAAAAAAAGGAATTACTCCTAGTGGTACTCAGGACCAGGATCAGCCTGGTGCAGTGCAAGGGCCTTAAACTCTGTGGTGCTACCTCTCTGGTTCCAACCCTTTGAGGCTCTGACATCTATTCATTAACCTTTGACAGGAGACATCACAGTGAAGACCACCAAAGAACCTTTCTCTTCATTCAAGTTCACTTCCTTTCATTGTTACTGAGTCTAGGGCCTCAGTTTCTTGTGTCTGTGAACCTCAAGATGTCCTTCTCTATACCCAATACCCAGAGTTAAGTAAGATGGATGAGGAATGGCCAAGCCACAGAGATAGAATAGGGATTATGTACCTTGTATTTAGCCAACCTTGGGTTGATTCCTAACACCACATGGTCCCCCAAAACTGCCATATATAGCCCTGGGGACCCCTATGCACTTGTTGGGATGACTGAAGGGATCCCCAACACTAGAGTCTCCAAGCAAGCAGCACCACATACTCTGGATCTTACACTGAACTGCTTGCCTGGTTGGTTGAAAATGACTGAAGGATCAATAAACTGGAGACACTGGCAAAGGCACATGGAAAAGAGGGAGACATGAAGTTCTTTGGCTCCCAGGAATCATAAGTAGTACTCAAAGAGCCACTCTAGACTGTTGCATTTGGTAGGAACTCAGGGTTCTAGGGTCATCTTGGTGCAAAGAAGCTAGTGTGAGAATATTTTGCAAACTAAAAGCAGCAGGGTGGAATGCAGGGGCTAGGAAAGGCCTTGTTGGCCTGGAAAGACACCCCAATGTAAGTGTGAGATAGATACTCTTTTGTAAAATAATAATAATAAATTAAAGTCCAGGAGTTGTGTGAGCCAGTCCCAGGCATCTTGTTTCTAACCCTTCAGGCGAATGGGTCTGATGAAGCGGAATGATGGCCGAGAAATAATATACAGCAGTCAGAAAAGATATTCATTGGAGTCAGCTCGCTTTATTTCTCATGGCCTTTCTCTGCCATAAGCCTCTCTGCCATGTGCTCATTTTGCCATGTGCTGCCTATGCACCATGTGCTTCTTTGCCAATCTCTCCCTGCCCTGTGCTGCCTAAGCCATGTGCTTTTCTTCTTTTTCTCACCCAAAGCCTGCACTTTTTCTTTTCTATCCAGAACCCCACCCTGGGGGAAGATCTTGTCACCCAGGTGTACTTTTACATACCAAAAGAAGAGGTTAGGAAAACCGGAAGTCAGGGGAAAGGTTACACTCTTTCTCATGGAAACTCCAGTGCTTGGACCTTGGGTGGGAAGTCTGGAGTTTGGCTGAAATGGAAAGCTGGGACCTGGATAGAACTCCAGTTTTCCCAAGCCAAGCTACATGTGGGACCCTCCGGGGCCTTCTTCAAATAGAGCAAGCCCAGCCCCTCACTCTCTAGAGGCCCTCAGACCCATAAAATTGCTTGAGGTCATCTGTGAGAAGTAATTTAGCCAGACTGGTTTCCCAGCCTGCCTCCTCTCCCGACCTATGACAGTGATGCTCTGCAAAAGGAGAGACACCCCTTTGCTCTCTTGTCTTCTATTTCAAAACATTCCATTTGGACAGATTTGATCTTCAACCCTATTTTTCAGTAAAATCACAGAGCCCAGAGAGGTAAAGCTACTTCTCCCGAGTCATATAGTATTGATTCCCTCCATGCTTAGGTCTTTGACTGCCTCCTGGCAGGAGTGGCTAAAAAAGGAATTTACCAAAACCTGAGTTCCTAATTCCAAGTCTGCTTTGTGAATTTAGGCAAATTGCTTTCATGCTTGTGTTCCCTTTTCCAAATGGGGAGTGGGGTCTTGCAGGATAATGCTAGGGCCTTTCTCTGCTACATTCTACCAGGCACTGACTGTGCCTATGAACATCAGTCATTCACACAAGGGGGTGTCAATGGGGCCTAATGGGTGTCCTCCCTGACCTGATTCCCTCTGCCCCTAATGAATCCAGGACCCCACTTGGATAATGGCCTTGGCCCTGAGAACTGGGCTTTGGACAGACAGGGTGCAAACCCCTGAATCCCAGACTGCCCCTCCTGGGAGCGCATCAGGCCTCTCCAGGGGCTTGGCCATTGTTCCCTTCCACCCCAGTCTGTTTTGAATAAACCACTTTTTCATTCTCTTGAGCAGTAATCCTGGGCATCAGAGGAATATTGTGAAATGTCAGCCCTTTCTGGAGGAATCTCAGCAACATGTTTTTTAATGTTCAGCATCACATATGGGGACAATAAATACTGAAAATATGTGGAACAGAACAGGATGAGAGCGTGCTTGGCGCACAGCTCAGCTTCCCGCCGCCCTGGAGCCTGATTTTTGCATCACAATAAATTAACCAAGGGTGGGAGAGCC
>PVKC010020696.1:0-18537 GCA_004027635.1 Crocidura indochinensis
CAACACATAAAATTTTCTTGTCATAACTAGCAGAAGGTTTCTTTTGGACTTGAAAGTTGGGTAATCTGATTGGACTGTTCCCTATTCCCTATTTCTAGTATGACTTACTGTGTCTTCTGTAAGTTTTGATATGATCTTTCTCCTCTCTTTTCTCCATCTCTGCTTCCTTTCCCTCAGAGAGTTGACTTTTTATTTAAATTCTATTTTACTTGAAGTCACAGTATTAAGCATCTTTTATGCATTTATTAATAATAATAAGCAACATTATGAGAAATTGTTCTCTATTCTCCCACCATAACTCTGACATATCTCCTTAGAGAATATGGCTGATTCTGCTTTGCAAAACATCTAAAGAGTTATGGTAGCTAGAAAAGAGGCCTTAGAAATAAAACTAGAAGGGAGCGACTTATCAATTCCTTAGAAGACAATAAAAGATGCATTGAAAAACTGTGGTATTATATATTGAGGACAAGGTAATTCATAGAAACACATGAGAAGTTGCATTTGAACTTTGCTGAGGAAATCATATAAAATAAAATCCCTTGCCAACAACCACTGTTGTTTTTGAACTTCTGACTCCATAAGATAGATGGAAAAGAATTGAATATGTTCAATTGTGACTTTGGCATTCCAGTATAGAGATAAGCTGACAGCCTTTTCAAGGAAATTGTTATTATTATTACTTCTCTTATATATTAAGAATACTATTTGAACTATGCAGTGATGCCTTTCAGAACGTAGCTGATACTGGCAATGGAATGAAGGGTGTCATGAATGAAAGAATCTGAGGGGACTCTGACTGCAAATGCTCTGTGTTCATTTTATTTGCACTCAATACAGTGTAGTTTAAGAGGTAAATCTCTTTGCAGCCACCAGAGAATCAGAGCTATAGATAAGCAGTTGTGCATTTGAAAACAAAATGTCTTATAAAAAATGAAGTTTCATAGGATCCTCTGGATTTATGGTCTTTTTAGGGCTCACTTAATTACCAGGATTCTACAAGAGGTACTTAGGTTACAATATAAGCCACACTACACAGAAAAGGCTAAAATGTCAAAATTTCTTTTCATGGTTATTATATATTTGCTTTCCTCCTAACTATAGTGGCTATCTAAAACTTTCAACCCATTTATTGTGATTTATATATTAATTTGATAGAAATGTTATGGTAGTTACATTTATAAAATTGTTCAAAGAACAGATGTTGTCACTTTATAAAGAATAGAGTATTCCATGAATACTCATGGAAATTCATTATTATACAGTTTTTATCCAAGTATATGTTATACTTGGATAAATATGACCATTGTCCATGGAAAAAAAACAATATTTTCTAATCTTTGACTTTTTACAGTATAAGAGCTACATTGTCTGGCTAGATTTCCAAGACTTGAGAAATGTCCAGATTGCCACTCAATGCTTTTTTTAAGCTGCAAATAGCAGGTTTGATGGAGTCTTCTCTTTTTCATCTTTGCTAGGCAATTTTGAAAATGGCATTACTGGTGCCTCTACCCCAAGCAGGATGAAATTTCACAGAAAGAAAGAATCAAGGCTTGACTTAAGAACAGACATAAGACAATTTTATGTCCTTGGGATTTTTCCATGACTGTCAGAATGTAAGCTACAGAAAATGATGATAAGTTTAGAAGTATGATTTTTTGGTGTATTTACAAAGTCCTCATTAATACATCAAGTGGGATAACTCTCTAATATCTCATGCTCATTGTTTATTAACAAAGAAATAGAGAAAATTCATTTAAAAGGAAAACTAATCCTTTTTGAATAATGAGTTCAAGTTCCAAAGAAGCAACTTGCTCTCCTTTCTGCCCACAAGCACTCTTAAGGGGACAGACATCTGCAGGAGATGAAACATTACAACATTAACCTGAGGACAAAAGTCTCTTGAGGTCCCAGAAGTGCAGGTGGAAATGCTGGGGAAAACCCTCATTGTGGAGAAGATGGCTTATAAAACGCAGTCAGAGGGCTCTGGGTACCATCTATTTATTAAAATAGTGGCATCAGAGCCTTTATGTTTCTTGTGGAAAGTAGAGAGGTCACTCCCCCACCCCGGGGTTCCTCCAAAGGAAATTGGAGCAATATAAAAATCATCTGCACTGTGCCTGCTGCTTGGTTGATTTCTGCTTTCTCTCATCTCAGGAAGTCTTTCGATCAAAAGTGCTGAGTACAGACAAAAGGGTAACCCAACTTTCTTCTCTTTCATATCTTTGTCTTTTCTTGAATCAAAAAATCAGATCAGCCCTTCTTTGTGAGTAAGTTTAGGCAAAAGATTTTGACTGATTTATTTTCCATGGCCCAGCAAATCATCTCTAAGTCTTTAAAAAAAAAAAGAGTACTATGATAGCACTAACAATAAAATAAAGTAACAAAATAATAGTAAATGAAATAAAGCCAGACTGATTGTATCCTAGAGACACAGACAACAATACTATTTGAGGGAGAAAATAGATGAAAAAAAATGCATTTCATGTGAAACCCAGACCACACTCAACTCTTGTAATCTAATTAAAAACCTTTCAGTCTGACTTGGTGGGTTCGGCTTTTCCATGCTTTCTGTAGAATATTTCCACCAGAATGCTGGAGTTCTGGGAAGCCTGCGGCTGTGTCCGATGTGCTGACTGATATGGGGCTGGGTAATGTGGTTCCTGGAAGATGCAATGGCTTTCTTCTATGTATTGCTTCTATTCTGACACACCTCAGACCACTCAACATACTCATTATAGATCTTGGTTAAAAGCCATTTTCCAGCCCCTTAGTGCAGCCATCATTCATGTAACTGTTTATTTTTCAAGTTTATGAGACAATGCACAACTGAATCATTTGATGGGAAACTTGAATTTTATTGGTGGGTATGTTTGCATTATAAATGATGTGTAGTAATGTTAAAATATCGGAACTATCAATATCATGACATCCCAATATTCAGTTACTATGATCTTTATTATACATACTTAGATTTCATATAGTGACTCTTCTTCATGTTTGATTCAGATCTTCTATTTATACTTTAATGGATGCTTTTTATGGCTATTTTTCTAATGGCTACATAATAATTCATTGTTAATTGATCCCTATTTTCTAATAATTTTACTTTTTATATTGTGTCCTTTCTCCTGTTATGTCGATAATTTGAAAAGAAGTAGTGATTCTTCATAGAAATTTTGATTTTACTGAATTTTTTCCCTAGGTCAAAATCTTTTCTGGGAGGGGCCTGATGGTGGCACAAGCTGTAGGGTGTCTGCTTTGCATGTGCTAACCTAGGATGGACCTTGGTTTGATCCCCCAGCATCCCATATGGTCCACCAAGCCAGGACCAATTTCTGAGTGCAGAGCCAGGAATAAGCCCTGAGCATCACCAGATAGGGCGCAAAAGCCAAACAAAAATAAAAACAAAAACCAAACTCCAAAAAAATCTTTCCTGGAAGGAGCTTATTGGCCCCTATAGTGATTCTCAGCCCACTGGCTAACAATTCAACATAAGGGATAAGGATGCAGTGCTGCTTAACCTCTGAGGTGTCAGAAGCTCTTCAGGCCATCCAAGTGGTATTTAGGAAACTCTAGGGCCACACCAAATGGTACATGAGATCTCCAGAGATGCCCAGAGATGGAAATATTCAGGGGACAATGCCTCCCAGGATTCAAACTGGATTTTGATAAATTCAAGACATGTACCTCTCTGTTATTTCTCCATCCTTGATCAAACTCCTCTTAGAATTAAAATTACTAATCAAAATATATAATTTTCTTTATTGTGTTATTCTTTATCATGTTGCTTTCCCCAAAGAGTGACTATACAGTAATTTATCTGTAAATACTTAAAAATTTCAACTAATTTCTGATAAACTATTTTTGACAATTCACATGAAAATAGTTTCTAAAACTTGTTTTAGTGCACACATCTTTGATTGTATTGTAAAGATAGAAATAATTTCCCTGTGATGGCTATTTGCATTTTTTGTACCAATTGTCAGAATGACATATTTTATAAATTTTTCTATGCACCATACTCATCAATTTGATAATGGGGTTTAGAAACCCTGACAAAATGTACAAATGTCTATAATCTACATGGTCCTTCCATTGTCTCCAAAAATGATTTTGTAAAAATATTTTTGACTCAAAGACATGACTAAACACATATTAAAATTTACAGGACAGTTGGTCTCCATGCTTAACTCTCACTCTCACCTTACAGTCCATGTTCCTTTCTACTGCACAGAAAGTTAGGTGTAGTTTTAGCTACTAGTCAGTTATTCTAATTGGAATAAACACTATTGTACCTGAGACAGTCCTTTAGAAGCCTTGAGCTGTTTACTTCTCATTCTTCCTAACATAGGATTCATATTTAAAGACTTCTCAGATTTAAAATCTAGGTGACCAGTGTTTACCCCAACTAAAAACTTCCCCATTTCTCTCAACTTTCACAATATCCTAAGTACCTGGCATAATTCCTAGCATATAATAGGTGTCTAATAGCTATATGACTAAAGGAATGAATTTGTGTGAACACAGAATTACTATGATTAGTGTTTGTAAATGCAGATTACCTATTCACCTATCATTGACCTTAACTTTATTATTTGTGTATGAGTTTGGCCTCATTTTGTTGAGCCCTTCTAAGCAGTGCTCAGGAAATGCCAGGGCCATGGTTAGAAGTACCCAGCTTGTGGGCTCAGAATATGGTGTTACCTGAAGCCAGTAGTACTGAGAGCTATCAGGCAGTGCTCAAAGAGATTAAATCAAGGCTATACATGATGTTACCCAGAGGCTATGAGGTACTGAGCATCAAACTTAGGGTGTATAGTATATATGCAAGGCATGTATGTCAGTCTTTCATTTTATTAATTTAATTTATGGTGTGGGGGGAGCTATCTCTCAAGCAGTGTTTAAAGAGGTATAGTAGTTTCTACTTGTATTTCTAGGACAATTAGTCCAGTGATTCAATGAGAGAGTAAGAATCAATGATGCTGTTAAGGTTTGTGATTCTGGGAATTATCAAACTACCTTCAGAGTGCTCACAGGCCTCTATGGCTGCTTCCCAGAAATGCTTGGTGAAAACTGCCAGTGATTGGCCTGGGAATGGCCAACTGCAAGGCATATGCCTAAACACCTGAGCAATCTTTCCAGTCCTTTCAATATTTTGGTCTATCTTCTTAGTCCCTGACTCTAACTTTCTTATAAGCAGAAGTCCACCTGTGAGGTTGTAGAGAGAAAATTTTTAACTGATTTCAAATTTTGGATGTAATAGTCAATGGATATTCTCTTTTGAGATTTTGACTTTTTTTAAGTAGGATTATTCAGTCTTTTAAATTCTCCTTTTTCCTAGCTCACCATGGAGTTCTATTAAGTGCAGAGGAAAGGCTGGCTCTACTTGGTTTGGAAAGAATGAGTTTTGAGATCTGGAATGAACTCTGTTCTGGTTTGTGATGCAGATTCATGTATGCTTGTCACTATGGCTGATGAACTCCTGACCCATTTCTGTTTGCTTGGTCAGGGACCTGGAAATCTGGCCTCTTCTCAGCAATTAAAAATATTACATTTGCTGATGAGTGTCTGGTATGACTTCCTGGCCCATTTTAGATGTTTCTCAGAGTCTTCAGCAGGCTCTCAACTCTGTAGAAGACCAGGAGACTTAGAGTACCATATAGGCATTTCTGTCTAGCCATCACAATTTTTTTCTTCACCTGGATCCAGGCTGTATAATGTTGGAAGAATTTGAAGAAAAGCAAAAGAGAAAAATAAGCTTGCATTTCCAAAAATAATACTGTTGTTACATGAAAGAATGAATGTTTGGAGATATTCATATACTTCTGTATAGCTCATTACCCTTTACATGAAGAAACTTAAATACAAATTGTGAAGGTGGTTTTCAGGAATGCCTTTAAATCTTTGTTCAGTGTTCTGTAGAATTTATAAAAACAGATTCAAACATTCTTGCCTCTTTCTTGGAAAGTCGCAGCTTGTTTCTATGGAAGAATGAGAGAAAGATGGAAGAAGTCCAATAATCCGATGCTCATGAAATCCCTTTATTGAGAAGGCTTAGGAAGGATCAGAAATAGGAACTGTTCCTTTCAATTGAATTGCTAGGTGTTACTTGCTTCACAACAGGTTATTCAAAAATGTTAGGGAAAGAAGAACTGTCTAATATTTCAGTTCCATTGTACTTTTCTTAAGAATTGTCTTATTTCAATTTAACATCCTATCCAAAAAGATAAAAATGTTTACAGAAAGCCATCCAGGTCTAGGGAGATAGCTCAAAGTCTTGGAAGACATGCTTTAAATGCCCCAGGCCCTGAAAGAAATCTCTAATGAAAGATGATGCACTTTCTGCTCAGCAGTGCCAAGTGTAGTCCTGCTGGTCCATAGTATTGCTATGCTCCAAAGGCATTTCATTAGTATTATTGGGAGTGGACACTGGGATCCCAAGTACTGCTGGGAAGACACCTCTCCAACTCTTAAAAAAAGAGCTAACTTTTCCCACTTTCTTGCTACCATTTAATAACTGAGAAGTAGTCAATTACCAACCTCCCTCATCTTAATAGAGATCTTCAATAACTCACACCGCCTTTAAAAAAGCAAAGTATTTACTTTCATATAATATTCAACTTTAAGAGGCTGTTATGAGTCTTATCCTTTTATGATTCTTATTGTGTTATTTTTTTTAGCACACACAAATGTTCACAACTGTCTTTATTGAAATTAGGTTCTAATTTTTAGAACTCATACTAAAGCTACCGTGAGAAACACTGGTAGTAAGTCAAGAAGTAAAAGAAAGAGTTGCCATCTTTGGGGGCAAATCCTGTCTTAAGAATTTAAGAACATATTTCACTGGGAACTATTAAAAAGGCAACTAAATTCTTTGCTTGACATTCCTAGTCACCTATCTTTAGGACCAGGAATAGCTTCTCATCCTGAATTGCTAGTGATATTTCTAGATATAAGAATTTAATCCAGGGACCCGGGAGATAGCATGGAGGTAAGGCATTTGCCTTTCATGCAAAAGTTCATCGGTTCGAATCCCGGTGCCCCATATGGTCCCCCATGCCTGCCAGGAGCAATTTCTGAGCATGGACCCAGGAGTAACCCCTAAGCACTGCCGGGTGTGACCCAAAAACCACAAGAAAAAATAATTTAATCCAGAATAACCTTCCAATATGTGAAATGTGAGCAATGAGTTGGCAAATAAACATATCAATTTGGGGTGCATTAACAACTATGGTACCAGGGAAAGTCCAAATGTTTAGCTCCATCAAATCTAGGAAAGTTTGAAGTGGTTCAGAAGAGTCTGAGCTGAGAGGGTGCACAATACAGAAGCTTACCTTTCACTTCCTGGGAATAAGTCTCCTTACTAAATAACTTCCCCCTGCATCACCACAATAGGCAAAACGTGTGCTCAAGTGGCTTTCCTTAGCCAAAATATAATTTTCCGTACCCCATGATTAGCAATGACTTCTTCATACCAAGAGTCTATGATTGGCCTTGATTACTCAACAATAGGAGGTCTGAGATAAGTTACTGGGTGTCTAATCTTACCCTCTTCTTCTTCTCCCAACAAATGATAATCACCATGATTCTCAAATTCAAAATTCACTAAGAGTTGATTTGATTCTGTCATCACTTATCCAGCCAATTTAGCAGCAAGGTGCTCCTGGCACCTAGTTTGTGCTTTGAATTCATCTTAATCTTAGAATAAATGAAGACTGATCTATGGGATTGCAGTGCTGTTTGTTATGTGACTGGTTAATAAAGTGCAGGATGGGTGTGGTGGTGGCAGTAATGGACACTGTAGCATGGTGAAATGTTCTGCTTCCTTCTGAAATGTTGTTATCCTATTCAGTTAACCTTGAACAAGGTGACATTGACAAAATAAAGCATTGAGAAAGAGGTGATAAACATAATGGCAAATACTCCAGTTTTGTAGAAGCGAGAGTGAGTTGGCATTGAGGAAGCTGGTTAACTGTGTGTGTGTGTGTGTGTGTGTGTGTGTGTGTGTGTGTGTGTGTGACACCTGTAGATGTTCAGGAGTTACTCCTGGTTCTGCACTCAGGAATTATTTCTATAGATGCTTGAGGGCCATACAGGATGCTGTGGATTTAACCTGGATCAACTGTTTGCAAGGCAAATACCCTACCCATTGCACTATGGTGCCAGTCTCAATTGGTTGTTTATAATAGATCCAGAGGATCAATGACAAAGGTCACTTGAAGAAAGATTTATGTTATAAATGCTTCTGGTACATGTTGCCCAATAAAGTACCAATAACGCAGACTCAATGTCAGGATTTCATGAATTTATTGACAAAGGCTGTCAAGAGACCTCATTACTTTTCATTTTAAGCCTCACTCCTCTTTTGTGTGTTTTCTATCTTGACTATTTGATATTATGTCATCCATAACTTCCCAAATTATTTAAGAATGTTTCCTGAAAGTAACTCAGCTAACAATAGAATTATTAATGCTCCCCCCACCCCAGCAAACTTTGTCTTTCCTGTTTTTGCTTGTCGTAACTTGAAGTGCCTCAATGTATATTATTTTTTATGGACTGACCATTACCAGACATTGGTACTTCCTTAATTTTTTTTGAACTCTACTTCTTACACAAGAACTCAAATTCCCCATATCTATATCTTTGACCTCTTCCTAGACAACTAGAACAACTCTTTAGAGTGTTGATTATTTTTATAATAATTAAGATTTATATATATATAAAGAGAAGAGGCTTTTTAATTGTGAATTCGAAGATAGTGTGAAAACCAAGTCTATAGATATTTTGTAGGCATCAATAAAATAATTCTTTTTAAAAATCATTGTCCATACTCAGCCATTCTCAGAGCTTACTCCCAGCTCTGAGCTCAGGAATTACTTCTGGTGGTGTTCAGGGAACTGTATGCAGTGCCAGGAATTGAACAAGGATCAGACACATGCAAAGCAGTACTTTAACACCTGCATTATCATTATGGTCCAAAACCATCATTATAAAAGCAAAAAAATGACAAGAAATTGTAAGTTTCTTTGCATATGAAAACAGTGGTAACATAGTCACTAAGCAAATTGTACTGCTCTGTGCTATAGGAGAATGAGATCCTTGAATCTCAGATCTGTATTTCTTAATTACTATCGTGTTCACAAAATATGTGACTTACAAATATGAACAAGTTCTATATGGTTTTCTGCCACCTTACCCCATAAAAATGAAATGAATCAGTATTTAATAATCCATAGCACTGTCTTTAATATCACAAACTAGAGTTTGCCCCTGCTTCTGCATGTATTAAGCTGTGTGAACAGATAAGCCTTCAGTAAAAGGTAGCAATAATTACAAAATTGGTAAAATAGAATGCTTGGATTAGTTGAATTTAAAATATATTCACATGTCAAACTATTTATTTTCTTCCTCCATTACTTACTCAGTTAATTATTATTTTTTTAGCTGTTTCAGAGCCAGAAAGACAGCACCTGGTCCTGCTTCAGCATTGACTCCTGTCAGTGTTTAGAAGCAAAACAATTTCAGGTATATATGCAAAGTAAAAACCCTACCCCCCAAAAAGTGCAAGATATATGTTCTACCACTTTGAGCCATATTTCTGGCATATATAAAATGTTTGTAGAGGAAATAAAAAGTATATGTTTTTATGTTATGCCCACATGCTTATTTTCCCCTCCATTTTCCTTTGGTAATGTAGAATCTGACTCAGCCTGTCTCCTTCCCACCCATATCCTACCAAGTATATTTACAGGGAAGATAGAGCCTGTACATTTAAATCAAACTTTAAGGCTTTTCCCTATGTCAAGATCTAGAATCCACTTCTCAAAAAATGACCCTCCTCAGTGAAAATTAAAGACTCATTAATCTACAGATGTCAAATGTAACATTATTCTTGCAAAATACCAACCGCTAAATCATCATCTTTCAACTTGGTGGCAAATAGGAAGCTTTTAACCTCACAACACTTAAGAATTTGGGTTTTAGGAAACCATCTCGCAAAGGTAATCTATGAATCTGTTGCTAAGAAATTTCCTGCCATGCTCTTTTGCTGTGGTTTTCTTCTCACCCACCTAAGCCTCATGAAAGTAAAACTATGATCAATCATGCAAAGTGAGCCTTGTCTAAAATAACTGAACTGCGATAGAAGATGAGTGCAAGGAATACATAGCAGCAGTCCCTGGCCATCAAGGCAGGCGATTACTCATTAATCCTTGGCACTGGTAGATAGAGGGTCATGCCCAGGGCCTCTGCACTGTGTCCCAACAGCCTTGTGTCCACTTATGCCCTTCAGCAACCACATCCACTTGAATAGCCTGATTATCTACTTGAGGGAGAAACCAGCTGCAAAAAAAAAATCACATGGGCCTGGAGAAATGAGAAGAGCTATCATTTAAAAGCTAGTCCATTTTCCTGTGACCATTTTAAACTCTTTCTTTAAATAAGGATTATATTAAAAATTTACATGTGCTCTTCTCTTCTCCTTTTAAAGTAGTCTTTGAAGTTTGTTGGTTGAGGGCTCATGCTTCTGTAGTGTAGAGACAGGGTGAAACAGGGACAACTTTGAGAGTAAGGGATTAAGTCTAAACATTCTGGAGCTGGCAAATAAAGTAATCCAAATGGGGCTGATGATTCATGGCATGGAATTCTGGGCAAGACAGGAATGTGTTCAGTTGTATTTTCTCTAGGCTGCTTTGATTCATTTATTCAAGTATATAACTGATTATATACTTTTTGGCTCTGGTAGGTAAAAGAGATGAGAAAATCATAGCCTTTATTTTTAAGAAACCCTTAGATTTCTGGAAGAAAAATAATTTTTTATATTACTAAAAGGTGTGAACCCAAGGTTTTGTGGGACCCCAGGAGGGACATCCCACTTGATGACCATTATAAGGGATCAGGAAGAAATGACATCAGAGATTGACAAGAACAGCAGAGGCATTCAGGAAGTAGAAATGGATTGGCGAATTCAAGGCGCAAGTCATTGTTGGGCAAATTCATTTACTTTTAGAGGTTTAACCTCTGACGTTCAGTTCATTCAGACAGAAGGAGCGTTGTTTGTTTCCTCCCAACTAAGTATTGAGTCAGCATTGAGCCTCCAGATTCCACATTCTTGTTGATTTTCCAGCGTCCACTGTCTCCCAGTGACTGCAGACACACATGGCAATGAAGTACTCAACAGAGAATGCAGAGAGTAGGACAAGAGGGAGGCTTGAGGCTATGTTGGAGCTGGAGAAAAAAATATATAGAAATGTTCACAGGCTCTGGGGGAAAGTTAGAAACTGTGCTTTCTAGGAATTGCAGTTGTAAGCTAGTAGAGTGGCTCCCCTAGCTCTCCCTTCCACTAACATTAGCGATTCTCAAGTTCACCCAGTTGTTTTGGGGCATGGAGTAACTAGGAAAGAGGATTCAATCAGCTGAGGTAATCTCAGTCATACCTTGTTCTCACTTGTGAAAACCCCATGGACACATGGATGTCGCTCTCATAGTTTTCATAACAATTATGCCCTCAGAGGGCCCAGGGCCTTTTCTACAGTTTGAATCTCTCAACCCACATTAATGTTCAGTGACTCATCTTAACCAAGGTCATTGCGGAAAGTAAATGAAGGCTTTCTTTATAAACTGTGAAGAACCATATAAACAGAGCTCATTTGTGTTTTTTATGATCATCAGTCCTTACAGAAAATCCCATGAGGCAGATGAGGCTAGCATTATTCACGCTCATGTTTAAAATGAAGCAACATTAATTACAGGAAAGAAAATGCCATGTATGGCTAAAACTAGTTGGGATTTGTTTTTATAAACCCTTCACCAGTGCAACATTCCCATCACCAATGTCCCAAGTGTCCCTTCTCTCCACCCCACCCTGGCCTGTGCTCTAGAAAGGCTTTCTACTTCCCTCATTCATTCACATTTTGTCATGATGGTTCTCAATGTAATCATTTCTCCAACTGTGCTCATCACTCTTTGTGGTGAGCTTCATGTCGTGAGCTGGACCTTCCAGCCCTCCTCTCTTTTGTCTCTGAGAATTATTGTAAAATAAATAAATAAAAGTAGTCATGAATGACTCTGGTATGACTCTGAGAAAGGAAATACAATAAGTTGTACAAACTCTTTCTAATTCATAATCTCCTCATTCGGCTTGAGCTATAGCATAGAAGGTAGGGCACTCACCTTGCAAGAACCCGATCTGGGTTCAATCCCCGACAACCCACATGGTCCTCCAAGAGTCACAAGGAGTAATTTCTCAGTGTTAAGCTAGGAATAACCCTTGAGCATTGCCAGATGTGCACCCCAAAATAAGTAAAGATCAATCTCACCATTAAAGAATATGGGTCAATTTCATTTTACTTTTCCTAAGTTTTTAGATATTTGGTTTTTCTTTTTTTTTTTTTTTTTTGGTTTTTGGGCCATACCCAGTGATGCTCAGGGGTTACTCCTGGCTATTCGCTCAGAAGTTGCTCCTGGCAGGCACGGAGGACCATATGGGGTACCGGGGGATCAAACCGCGGTCCATCCTAGGTTAGCACAGGCAAGGCAGGCACCTTACCTGCAGCGCCACCGCCCGGCCCCAGATATTTGGTTTTTCAGAAAGAGCAATTTTATGCTTTGTGGGTATTTTTTTGTTCTTTTCCTCTCCCAGCTCTTCACCCTCACAGAAAGAAAATTTAGCATGACAATCACTGACAACAAGGAAGAAATGAACCAAATTGAAATTGTGTGTTTGATTTTTCCTTTTGTCTCTGTGAAGATCAACTTCAAAAAAATTAAAAATGATGCCTCTGTGTTCAGGAGGCAGACTGGTAGGTATGGAAATGTGTGCAAGTGAAATATTCTCCCACCTTTCCCTGGAGAGCAGAGCCATTTCTGAGCACCGGAGTATCTTTGTTCTTGCATGCTCTCAAGTGGTTTTGCCCTAACCCGACATCGATCCCTCTGTGAAGTGGCTTTGTCATTTGGAGCTTTAATTGCTGCAGCAACAGCTGCAGGCTAGTAGAAAGGGTTGACTTTCTTAGGGGCCAGGAGCATTATTCTGGCCAGACTCCCCCCATCAGATGAAAGAAACCTGTGTCTAAACACTGCAAATGGTTTGGCTCTTTGCATTAGCTCTGAGTCACTGTAACAGAGCTTGCTGGCCTATAAGCTAGCTGAATCCCTTGACTTTGGTCAGTGGAGGCTAGGGGAGAAGGATGGCATAGATAGAATTTATTTAGGCTCATGTTGTGGTAGAGGGAGGGGATTTGCTGATACCATCTCTCTTTCAAAGGAAGCACATCTCCAAAAGTTTCAGGCATGACATCTGCTGAAGGAAGAAGTGTGGCCTGTTTCTGAGTCCCCACTACACTTCCCACTGCTGTCAAGGTCTAATTGTGAAGAGCATCTCCTCTCTATCTTTGGAGTATCACTCTAATAAGTGAATGTTGGTTCTGATGCTTCTTAGGATATTGTAATATCCAACACTTAAGTGTTCACTAAGATGATCTGAGCACAGCTAATTCTAAGTATTTTTAATTTTACTTTAATCTTTAAACAGATCGAGCAGGCAGGTTTTCTTCTTTCAATTATATAGCTGAGGTAAATTGATACTTAAAGTGGTTCCTGGGTCCATCATTTGCCTAAAGTTCACCATCAGGGAAGCTGTCAAGTCAAAGAATGCAAACTCACATCCTCATATGAGAGATCTTGGCCTTTGGCATCTGTGTTTTTGTATTAACTTTTCATAGGGCTACCAAAAATGGTACTGGGAGGAGTAATAGGATAGAACCACTACCTTTGGTTGAGCAGGTAATCACCAGGGCTACATGAGGAGCCTGTAGAATCAGGTACCAAACTCAGGGCTTTACCTAAGTTTGGCTTATGCTCTATCCTTGTACTGACATTTAGATATTTGTTTTTTCAGGAAGGACCCTCATATGCAGTATCAAGGAGAATGTGGCCACTTCCAGATACTCAGCCAAGCTAGCCATATAGTTCAATGTTATCAGAGAGTACTAAGACGAGCAGTGCATAAGGGACAACCAGGGCCTCTTTAACAAGGCTCAAATGCACTTGGAATTTTTATGCATAGGTCTTTACCTACCACAACAGATTTTTTTCCACTTTAGGAAGGACATGTACACCTCTTGAAATTTGGGTGCCAAAGCATTTAGAGGAATGAGACAAAGTGATAAATCTAAAATGAGTAGCTCTCAGCACATCTCTTTTGCCACTTGATATTATTCTGAAGGCTTCCCAGTTTAATGATAGCAAGGTGAAGGTCATTTTCAAGGTCACTACAGTGGAACCCAACATCCTGCAGCACTTAGAACAGATCCAGAGCCCACTAGATAATACTTCATCAAAGAACTTATTGTAGTACCCAAAATGGTGGCACAAAAATCAGTGAGAGCTTGATAATCTTGTTCTTACTCTTAGCTGATTGGGAAGGGTCTTGGGAAAACTCAATAGTGGATGTTCTGTGAAATGAAAAACCCCAAACCACTGCATTAGAATTTTGATTACTCCTGTCTAAAAAAATGAGATATATTAATCTATCACAATACAAAAGCACTAAAAAAATAGTGTCAAAGGAAATTTCTATACTAAACATTTATGTAAGGATACAATTATGGGAATAATTAAAACACTATTTTGATGTTATAAATGATTAATTTTGTTTTATAAAAATGAAAACAATTCATTTTTGGATTGACTTCCATTTAACACATATGCACACACACACACAAAATTCATCCAAGACTCAATAAATATCTCTAGGGCCTGATGTTTTAATTCTTTCTTTCCAAACTCCCAGAACAATTGACCTTACTTTTTTTTAGTACTTTTTTATTTAACTTGCCATTAGCAATATAGACAGTGTTTAAAAATCTCCTGAGGTCTTTTAATTTCCTTTCTATTTCTCAGATTGAATTTTGTTGTGTGTGTTTGCATGCAAGTGTGTGCATTTTGAATGTGAGGAGTTGGGCCATACCCAGTGGTGTTCAAGGGTCATTACTGGGGACCATAGGAAGTGCTGGGGATCATATACAAGGTAAGTACATTACCCCTATATTACTTCTTCATTCCTTAGACTGAACTTATTTATGCTCTTTTCTATTTTTCTCCATTGCGAACAAGATCAAGCATATCCTATAGCCTTCCGAGACATCCTATGAGTCTCTTATAACTCAGGTGAGTTATTTGGGATACATTGATTGTGATGTAATTATATTAAATCAAAGAAATCAAGGAAGGTAAATCATTTATTCTTTTTCCTATATGTCTTATCAAGGTACTAAACCATGATTCTTTATCCAGTCTCTGATATATGTCATGATTACAACATTTAGAGGACTATCTTAAACAACAACAAAATTTCCACCTAACATTAGCAATTTACATGAACTCCTTTTTACAATCATTCCATTTCCCCCCCTGCTGTTCTAGGAAAATCTGAATTAAAAAGCCTGGTGCTGTTCAAGGGCAATTAATAGCTCTGAGATGACAAAAGATCTTAGAGCAGCTGACAAAGTGGCCCTGGGAGGGAACTGGGCCCTGGCTCAAAGTCACGATGGGGAGCATGTTCCCCATGCAGCATGTGCTTTATGCATGAGGAATGAAAAGATTTTTGTCACCCAGAATAATGCAATTAAAAAGTCCACCACCAGAACCCACCCTATGATAACTGTTCAAAATTGGGCCTCAGACCCCGGGGCTGAAATGAAATTCAAAGCTGAAATGACTCCATCAGCAGGGAGGTTGTGGAGAGGGGGTTTGTCTGCTTTCTGGTGTAGACAGGTGCCTGTTAGCAAAAAGAAGGGACATATGTTCATTGCCCATGGTAAGAAATGATTAGAGGACTTAGGATGGTGGATGGAAGAAGAGACATGACTAATGTCAGAGAAAGGCTAATGAAAAGCAGGATCTCGGGTATCTTTTTCTTCTTTCCACTCAGTGTTTCTTTCCTGTTATACACACACAATTTAACATGCATGGAGAAAGGAGAGTAACCATCTCTAATTGCTTGAAAATGACACAGTGTGTGTTGTCCTGAATACTGCTTTGCCTAGGTAGAAATTGTTTTGCTGATTAGCATGCTCACACAGACCCTGCTGTGGTCCACCAACAGTTGTGAATTTATTTTATTTTATTTTTTTTTACTCTTCATGAGATGAGCACAAGTCAGGCTGCTGATTATGGAAACAACAATCATCTTTCTAAAAAATTGCTCTGACCCTGGACTGGCAAGAGCATGAAGGAGAGGAAAAAGTCTTCCTCACTGGCCAGATGAGGTAGCAATATGTGAATAGATGCATTTTCTGCCTCATGGTCAGTGTCCCAATGTGAAATATTGAAGCTAGCAGGATTTTGTTGCATGATGCCTACCCAGCAATACTTATACCTCATATTCTGACTCTTGATGATTTCTCTTGTAGAAAACAAATTCCACTAGCAAGTTCAACTCACTGAATCAGGTTTAGCTCAGCAGGCATTGTGCTGCATCTACTTTGAAGAGGTCCCATTGGCTTGCTCCCATGAAAACTTTAAGATAGACTGTCAATTTTACAATGACAAAGGCTCCCAAAGAAATTTTGGCTAACATGATCAGAACAGTGTCAATTTGCTGCTTGTTATCTCTGGACTAGGATCTATGATGAGAATTCACACTGTGTTTATTTTTAATGATCAGTTTAGGAGTCCTTTTTTTTAATGTGTTCATTGACAGATAAGAAAGCAAATAGTCTAAAGAAGAAAAAAAGGAAGAAGAGCAAGTAGAATAAGAAGAGCAAGGAGAAGAAGAAAAGAAAGAACAAGAACAAAAATAAGAAGCACAAGAAAAGAACAAGAAGAAAATAAGGAGAAGAAAAATTGAACAATAAGGAGGAGGAGAAACAAGTTAGAAGAAAGAAAAATACAGCTAGAAATTGCAGAGTAGAAGAAAGTGAAAGGGTAGAATTCAAATTGGTAGGTCTGTCTTTGGACTAGACTTAAACTCTAGCCATGACCACCCACCCACCAGTCATGTGCACAATGTGCAAAGAAATATATATTTCTTTGCACATTATATATATATATTATATATTATATTATATATATTATATATTATATTATATATATTATATATATATTTCTTTGCACATATATATATGTGTGTGTGTGTTTAATTTGAGGAAAATATATGTCAGTGCTCAGGGCTTACTCTCTCTATATATATTTCTTTGCACATATATATATATATGTGTGTGTGTGTGTGTTTAATTTGAGGAAAATATATGTCAGTACTCAGGGCTTACTCCTATCTTTGTGCTCAAGGATAACCTCTGGAAGTGCTTGAGAGATCATATGGGTTACTAGGAACTGCACCTCAAATTTGTATAAGTTGCATACCAGGCAAGTACATTACTTGCTATCTATTTTTTCTACTTAAAAGAGATTTTTGATAATAGATCTATATTCTGTTAAAAAGAGAAATAAAAACTTTCAAAAAATAGCTGTATTGTCAAACTAAATAATAGTCAATGCTAACAAGTAATTTCTATGCCCATACTCCTCTTTCTCATAATATTCAAAGAATAGCAGCTTTTAGAACCTCTGAACTGACAATGATTTTTATTTAAAGAGGTTCTTAGTAAAAATGTACAATGATTGGTTGAAACCTACAACACAGAGAGAAAATTGTTTCAGGATTTGTAACTCCAAATGTTCTTCTAAAGTGGAGAGGGCAGGAAGGAGTTTGAAGAAAAAGGATTGGGAGAAATGTTTCCTAAAAGGTGCAATTCCTTTGGGAATAGTTTGTGAATCTGAATGTAGACATAAATGGTAGTTGGTGTAGCAAATAGGAGCACTCTAAAAGCTAAAACTTCACTCTGTAAAATGAATAGTGTTGTTTATACTCTATTGGCAATTAATGATATGCCATAAAATAGTATTTTCCCATTGATGCCCTGTGTTACTCTTTTCAAACAGTATTGTTTAATCCTTATACATTATTTACTTGCATTTTAAAGTTTATGATTTTATGATAAGGAGACAAGCTGTAAAGCTCTATTAAACCTCTGGAGTATCTACAGAACACGAAGACCACGTTTATCAGTGGATAAAATATGCTTGGGCTCATTTTTCTCTTCTAGCTTGATTTCCTAGCAAAATGAAATTAATCTAAGACATAATAGAGGCACTCAGATGATAAAAGAAGAAAGTACTTTTATTAAATTTCTATTCTATTTGTGCATACATGCATTCATTGATTCATTCATTCGATGTTTCTAGACTTACAGGCACAAAAAAGAGTAAAGAAAAGAATAAGTAGGTCAGGATAACAGCATAGTAGTTAAGGCTTATGGGTTTGCATGCAGTCCATCTGAGTTCAATTCCTGGTATCCTATATAGGCAACTGAGAAGAAGAAAAAAAAGAAGTAAAGAAGAGAAGAAAAAGATGAAGGAGGAGAAGGTGGCAGAAGAGGACTAGGAGGAGGAGAAGGAGGAGAAGAAGGAGGAGGAATAAAAGGAGGAGGAGGAGGAGGAGAAGATGAAGATGAAGAAAAAGAAGGAAGAGGA
>PVKC010020697.1:0-18501 GCA_004027635.1 Crocidura indochinensis
TTACACACAATTCACAAAATTTTGATTATCAAATTTAGTACTAAAGGGGATATAACCATAGTAGAGGTATGACATAATTGATATAATTAGAATTTCACATACTTGTAAGGTTTATTTACGTCAGCCTTAATTTTATTCTTTAATTGTGAAGCAGTAATATCCTAGCGAAATTTTTTTTTGTCATTTGTGCTAGAGTTATATTTTCCAGAGTTTTTCTTCTTTTAATTTCTCATTATGTTCTTTCTGCTTATTTCACTGCCCACTGCTCTACTTACCATCAGTATATATAATAGTAAATGGGTGAAAATTCTAGCTTTACCATAATGTTGAGGAATTTGTCGGAAGGAGAGAGACATTTGCAATTAAAATAAATTTTTTCACTGAAAACTGGGGAACTCTTGGGAGGAGGGGCAGAACAAGTCCCCCCATATTGTTGAAGCCTTGGTAGTTGCACCCACAAATCTCTGTTGTTGATATATCACTAGTGCCACTTCAGTTAGATGCCAAGATCAGAAAAACTTCAGGTATGCTGGTACTTGTGTTCAGAACTCTGGAGTCTTCTCAAAATTAATGAATGCAGGCAGCCTTTCCCATTCCTTCCATACTTCTAGAAGCCCTGGCAGCCACAAACAAGTCCCACATATGCCTCCATGTCAGCAATGGAATCTGGAATTCCTGAAGCAACACCTCCAAAATTTTCAATTCTGGCACCCCTATAAGAAATTGCTAAATTAGACTTTAAAGTAGCAAAGAAGACACCTAAAGTTAGCAAACAAAACCAATAATACAAAGGTCAACTAGCAACACACAGCTTAGTAAGACTTTAGTCTTACTTAGTAAGACTTTTAGACTTTAAAGTACCTTAGAAGACACCTAAAGTTAACAAACAAAACCAATAATACAAAGATCAACTAGCAACACACAGCTTAGTAAGACTTTAGACAATAACTTAATTATCTACTATGAGATATAATAATATTCACAAATCCTTTTGCTGATTTTTTCCCAAAAATTTCATTAACACTTAGTTGTAAAAATGCAATATAAATTGCTTTGTGCCTATCTTGGAGGCAGATTTGGGGAGGACAGAAATCCAGGTACAACGAATGAGGGAATTTTACACTGATATTGGAACATGGAATGTCAGAAAACAACGTATTAATGAACAGCTGTGTAAACCATGGTGTTTAGATAAAGTAATAAAACAATTTTAAAACTGAACTTTTCAATTTTATCTAAATTGTTTGTCTCATATTGCTACAAATATGTGGAAAATTGTTATCTATGTCAAAAATTAATAAATAAAATGCAAAATCTAATTTATAATGATGGAGATAACCAGGATTAATAAATAGATATGCTATGCTAAGTATAGAATCCTGATGTTCAGACTTTCTGCCTTTTAGTAGCAGAACCTTACTTGAATTTTAGATCATCGTTGGCTCATATGAACCTAATTCTGTGATACAGATAATACAAAATGTTAATCCTAGCATGACTGACCAGTTAACAAATCTTGAAGTAATAAGCTAAATGTGCACAGAAAACCATAATTTCAATTTGTGTCTGCTTTTGATTTGGGGCACACCTTAGAGTACTCCTGGCTCTGTTCAGGGATCACTCCTGGTGGAATTCGGTGAGACCATATGGAGTACCAGGGACAGAATTTAGATTGGCAAAGCAAACATCCTACGTGTGCTCTCCTCTCTCTGGCCCAAATTTTGATTATAATAACAACATAACAATTGTTTATATTTTCTTAGCCCTTGAAGTGAAAAAAATCTAGTATTTCTCTTGGTATATGCTGCATATTTTGTCAAGCTTGAATAAATTCTAGTTTTGTAGCTAATGAAACTGAGGGGAAAAAAATTAACCCTTTAGTTCTTATCTTACTTTTCGTTGGTTAATTCTTTTTGAAATATTTTTTATTCTTTCATTTTAGGTTCTGCTTATGAAATGGTTGAAAATCTATGCTCTTTATCAACTGGAGAAGTTATCAAATGTATTGGTATTAAAATTAAGAAAATAATAGCTGAAATTTGTGGTTGTGAATCTTCTCATTTATTGGAACTGCCCATGAATTTTCCAGGTACTACATATTTCTCATTTGTTAAAATAAATATTTCTCATTTGTTAAAAATTATTGTTTTGAGTTTATGCATATATACAAGAGGAAATAATGAAGAAACAGTATTTTTATTTTTATTCCAAAGCAGGGGATTAAAAATATGAAAGCTCCTTGCAGGTCAAGGCTTTAAAGGATGGACAGAGTTAAAGATGTCTTTTAAATTAAAAACATTTAAGTAATATAATATTACAACAAATGGTAGCTATGCATCATTTTCAGTCATCTTCTATAAAACATTAGACCAAAATGACTAAAATACAATTTTTTTCATAAAATAAACCCGTTTCCTGACTTACCAACCATTTCTTGCATTGCATCTGGTTAGCACTAATTTGCTTTAAAGTATTTTTTTATTCATTTAGCTGTTGAATTTTCTTCAAATAATTGAACTCTTTAGGTGTTTGTATTTCTCTGCATGACTTATTTCACTAAGCCAGTGAATGTATAAATGTAAAAAATGTATAAATGTAAGAAAAAAGGGTAAAGCCACTTATGAAAGTAATTTGTTTTGCATTTGTATGCATTAACATGGTACAGATAGTTGAAACTTACTAGATATATGTTAACAGCAGAGATGAATTCTTAAGTAAAGTTTGGTTTATTAAAGCAGAATTTCTTCCTTTATCTTATTGCTTGGTCATTGATCGTTTCTCATTTGTTCTATTCTCTAGACTAGCAGTTGTCAAACTTTTCTAAAAAGGTCTTACTTGAAAGAGACTAATTATTTGCGATGCACAATCTGTTACAATTCACACACCTCTGCTGGTGGTGAATGTATAACTGTTTTCAGTTTTAGTTCTGATACTCTTTTACATTCCGGTTATGAAGCTTGCCAGTGGTTGCTGTGGTGTTTGCACATGGTGCAAAGTCTCCTGGCTGAGGTGTTTACACATCTTCAATTGTGCTCACCAAATATCACACATTCCGCTTGCAGCCCAGGGCTTCCAATAGCATCACTACCTTAATCGTGCTTGGGTAAATATGGGTGGCACTGGGGGTCAATCTTGTGGCTGCAAACGTGCAAGGCAAGCACTTTCCGCTAATGCCTGTGGGTACTATAATTGTCTCCTCTCCATTTCTAAGTAATGTATCTGCCCTCCTCACTTTCTCTCCCTGCTCTCTTTCGCTCTTCCTTTCTCTGCCTCCTCTATCTCCAGGTTAGAGACTTCAGTAGTTGAGAGGGGAGTTTGATTTCCTTTTTTAATTTGATTAAGGATGCAGGGTAATATAGAAGGTAAGGAATTGCTATTGCATGCAGTCACCCTGGTTTGAATTCCTGACACCACATATGGTTTTCCAGGCAGTGAGAGCACAGCTCTGGAATGAGCATTTCAAGATATAGACACCCCGAAGTTTTTAGCCTATTGTTTTCCTCAATTATTAATACTCTGTTGTAGGCAGCCCTAGATATACAATTTGCTTTTAACAAAGGCCACAAGTAAAGTCTATTTCTACTGAGTAATCTCAGAAAATAAAGTCAGTATAACAAAAAGAATGTTTTAGAGAGTCATTAGATATGTCAAATAATGACAAATCTCTGAGATGATATTCTCAAGAAAGCTGACCTTTCTGTGACAGTCAAACAGCTGGTTTTGCCATTAAGGTGGTTACTGTTCAGTACTATAGAATTAAAGGGTGTGGGAATATAGGGATAGAAAAATAGCACAAGCTTTCTATTCTTCCCAAGACAAGCATTTTTTAACATAAATGCTTCCCAGATTGTTTCAGTCTTTTGGCTAATTTTCAGAGCTTGGAAAGATTAATTCTGACAACTTGCTTTTATGAAGGAGAAACAATTTTTCAATTGTCTTTTCCCTGTTTTTTCTGACATCTGTATTGAAGTTCATTAATACAGATCCAAAATTTTTTTCATGGTAATTCAAACACTTATATAGACATAAGGTAATACTCATATAAGTTTATGATCATGAAAAGGGTACTTTAATAAAATAGTTGAAAATGTAAATGTCCTACTGAAGTTCTACTTAACCTTTCTCCAATAAACATAGTATTATAAATTTAGTTAATGCAAGTTCAAACAGTAGTCAAGAATAGAAGGTTTTGGGGGCAGAAAAATAGCACAGCAGTTAGGGTGTTTGCCTTGCATGTGGCTGACCTGGGTTCTATCCTCATATCCCCATATGGTCCCTTAAGCCTGAATAATTTCTTTTTTTTCTGTTTATATTGAATTTATTTTTCTGCACATTTAAAGGCACAAAATAATGAAACTACATAGTTAGTGAAATAATAATATTAAAATATTTTTCTAAAATAATGAAAAGCATCTAAAAGAAGAAATAATAAAATCCACTTTCTGTAGCCTGAGTAATTTCTGAGCACAAAGCAGGAATAAAGCCTGAGTATTGTCCTGTGTGGCCCCCTAAACGAAAAACAAAAACAAAACAAAACAAAACAAAAAAAAACCAAGAATGGAAAGGCATTTTTTTTTTTATTTTGGCTACAGCTTGTGACACTCAGGGGTTACTCCCAGCTAGGTGCTCAGAAATCGCTCCCTGTTGGGGACCATATGGGTCAGCTGCATGCAAGGCAAATGCCCTACCACTGTGCCATCATTCTTTCCCTGAGAATGGAAAGCTTTGTATGGAATTTGGCAAGGATACTTTTACATTGTAAAGTAGAAGTATTGGCTAAATTGTGAATAGGAACATCAATTGCAAAATATAGCACTGATCATGTCCTATATTAATGCTATGTTTACATTTGCCTTTGCTTTAAAATGATTTTTAAAGTTTGAAATAGAAAGCAGTCATTTCAAATTTTAAGAAAATAGATGCTCTACTTTAAAAGTGCAAATTGTTCTTTTATAAAGAAAATTCTTCTCTTGATTGAGCTTTTATTTAGGATTTAGAAAATATGTAATTTTTGCCAAGAACAACATAAATATGTCTTTATATTTGATAGTTGATTGCTCTAACCCCATAAATTAGTAAATCAATGTAATGCTTGGAATGAAGTGAACTCCAAATTTTTGGATTACTTCTTGGAAAGATTTGTTCCTACTTTGTAGTGTTTTGAAGCATGGATAATAAATGTCTTTTCTTTAGGCACAAGAAATATCCTGAAAGTGTTTCAATATATTTTTATGATGATCAGATTTTACCCAAATGGCATTTACATAAGTTTCTGGACCATATGTTCAAGGAAAGTTGTGATTGCATCTATAAAACCAGAGTTAAAATTATAAGTCTAGACTGAACAATTTCCTTGTTTGAATTTCTGGATCATTCTTTCTATATAAAATTTTTATGGTGTACAAATTGTATTGCTGTAGATAAGAAGCTAAGAAATGTGATAGTAGAGTTTAGGGATGGTACATTTTCTACTAAGCTACATTGTATTCTTCCATATCTCACATCCAAATGAGAAGTCTGATGATGTGCCAGACACTGCTGTAAATACTTTTACCAAAAAATAAAAAAACTTACAACAGGCTGTGTATATAAAATATTAATTAAATTTACATTTAAAAAATTTACATTTTAAAATGGAGACAGGTCACTGTGTCTAAAATCACATTGCAGGTGGTTGTATTAAATCTAACTATATACATATTCTGGTAGAAAATTATAAAGATGCATATTTTATGTACTCATCCAAGTTCATTTTCATAGCTATTTGAGGAAACTAATCATGTGGTACACTGTCCTCTTCATAGTATTCCCTTGAAAAATTATCTGAGAAAATCCACATATAGAAAACATATATATATATATATATTTTTTTTTTGGTTTTTTTGGGTTTTGGGTCACACCCGGCAGTGCTCAGGGGTCACTCCTGGCTCCATGCTCAGAAATTGCTCCTGGCAGGCACGGGGGACCATATGGGGCACCGGGATTCGAACCGATGACCTTTTGCATGAAAGGCAAATGCCTTACCTCCATGCTATCTCCCGAGCCCCTAGAAAACATATTTATCTTCACAACTAAATGTTGTGTATTTGGAAGAATATTACATCAGGGTGTAACTACAGGAAGTGATCAACAGTGAAGGCTATAGGAGAGGTTACTTAGAATAGAATTTGAAAATGTTTACATGTAATAATAATTTTAATTGTGTATTTTAGTAAATTATGCATCTAAAATACCATCCCTTCATATCTGATATCTAGAAAGTTATTAATATGTTTTATATGCTTAATATTTTTTACTTGCACATATTTTAACAGAAAAATTTTAATCAACTACATTTCAAATGCTTAATATAGTGTTACAGTAATGGTGCCTATGCAGAACTAGATAGTATGATTCCAAATTCATAAACTGAAGCACTTTTTGCTTAATCAAAGAACACGAGAGAATCTTCCAAAGTTAGTGTTACAGTGAGGATCCACAGACCCCTGGATATATGTCATCTTTTCTGATTTTGTTACTTGCAGTAAGCAATATAATGTTGAAAAAGAGATAACCAATGCTACACTTAATAATAAGAATTTTAAAATGAATGTTAAAAATTATATAAAACATTGTATTCATCTTGCCAATGAATTTAAATCTTCTGCAGATAAGCTTCAAACTTAAGCTTGTTCTTAAATTATTTCAATCAGAAAAGTGGCTTTTTATTAATTAAGTCTTCATACAATCCCTATGTAGCATTGTAGTCAGTGGGCTGATTTACCATACATTCATTAATTAGGTAAGCAATGGGGCAAAGAGACCAAATGCATGAATCTATTATTTGTCTTGGTATAGCAGATAGCATGAACTTCATGCCTTACTGGTTGATTCTGGGCCCTAAGCTTATGGTGATATAGAGTGAGGTAAGGTGGCTGCTAAATGCACAGAAGAGAAATGCAATTCCATGTATGTAAGAGGCAGCTGTAAATGTCTATTTTTGCTTTTAAGAAGAGCATAATGCCTCTCCAGTATCCTGGGAAATCAAAGAAATTTCCTTTGGGGAGAGGAGGTTGACTACTATCCTGGAAGCTTCTCAAGAGGGAGATAGTTTCTATTTTTATATTAGTCAAAAGTCAAATCTACCTACAATCCCAGAAGCATATAAAAATGCCATAGGGAATCATCTCCCAAGATAGCTATATCTATTCACAGTAAAACTCTTCAACACTATTTTTAAATATACATATGGTATATGAAAAAAAGTATTAAAAAAAACTGGAAGAAGGCAACCAGAGAGAAAAAAAGTCAGTAGAGAATTTGCCTTGCATGTGATCAATCAGTGTTGGATTCTGGCTACCAAAATTCTCCTAAGTCCATCAGCAATGATCCCTGAGAAGTAAGCCCTGAGCACAGTCAAAGCAAACAGTCTCAAATCAAACCAAAAAAGCAAACAAACAAATAATTGGACTAATAATAGGAATATTTTTATAAGGATTGATTAAATAGCTAAAATTTATGAAAAATTTCTTAATTTTATAACTTTATTTCTTATTTTTCATCATTTCTTAATTTCTTTTTTTTTCTTGTGTTTTCTGTTTGTTTGTTTTTCGGACCACACCTGTTTGATGCTCAGGGGTTACTCCTGGCTAAGCACTCAGAAATTGCCCCTGGCTTGGGGAAACCATATGGGACGCCGGGGGATCGAACCTCAGTCCTTCCTTGGCTAGCGCTTGCAAGGCAGACACCTTACCTCCAGCGGCACCTCGCTGGCCCCCATTTCTTAATTTCTTAATATTCATTAGACTTCAAGTGTCTTTTATATTATCATTAACAAATTATTCCTATAAATTATCTTCACCACAGTTTAATATGTAAAACTACATACATAGTTGATAGATAACACAGAATATTACATTCTATATTTCATCTAACACTGAAATTACAAAGAATTTTTATATTTGGGGCCGGGCAGTGGCGCTGGAGATAAGTTGCCTGCGCTAACCTAGGACGAACTGTGGTTCGATCCCTCGGTTCCCCATATGGTCCCCCGTGCCTGCCAGGAGCGACTTCTGAGCGAATAGCCAGGAGTAACCCCTGAGCGTCACCGGGTGTGGCCCAAAAACCAAAAAAAAAAAAGAATTTTTATATTTAGTCATTTTATGATTATGAAAGATTATTTCTTTTCAGTTTCATTCAATAGCTATTTATTTGACTAAAATCTCAGTGTATAAAAAAGCCTAATGAGAAAATTATTATGAAAAATATTTAAAATATATTACTTTATAGTTAGCAACATTGTATCTTCTGGGTTTTGAAGGAATTTTCTTAAAAAGACATGACTTATGGCAGAATTTGCTCCTATTTTTTCATCTGGATGTTATGATAACATCTAATTCAGTGAAGTTCTAAATAAGGCTCCCTACCTTTTTTGCAATTTACTATTCAAGGAATCACAGGCAATTCTTCCAAATTTTCTGGATCAACTTCTAAGGGCATCTCTTCCCCCACTGTGTTCACTTAAGCAAAATGAATCTAACTCTGTCTGTGACATATTTTCCCCAAGTATTTTCCTAGACAAAAAGTCTAGGAAGCATCATGTAAGAAATGTCAAATAATGGAAATACCCAAGAAATTTAGGTTTTTATACTAATTTTCAGTGTCATTTTTATCTATTTTCTCTTTTTACTGTTTAGTGACTGATCATAATAATTTCTTAGTCTTCACATAACTCAAATACATTTTATCTAAAATACTGTCTTTGCAGTTTGAGTTGTGTTTTTCATGCATTCACATATATTTATTTTAAGACAGACTATCATTCTGTAGCAAGATCATTTGAAAATAGGTTTATCAAATACTATGGTAATATACCCAAAGGCAGTGGAGATGAGGACCAGGAGGAATGTTCCACGGTAGGAAGAGTGGAGAGTGCAATTAGGACACAGAAGAGATCACCATGGCAGTGATAATTAAAAATGATCAAGAACTGGGTGCTGTAAGGAGGTAAAGTGATATGTATGATACACCTTCAGAAACCATATTTGTGTTTAAAGGAGAAAAAGAAACAGCAATAAAGGAGAGGGTTGAAGAGAAAGGAGAAGTAGAGAGAGGGATAGAGAGAGAAAGAAGAAAAATATCTGCTGTAGAGGCAGGCAATAGGAAGAGCAGGGAGGATAGTGGGAAGCAAACTGGGGACAATGGTGAAAGGAAGTGTGCACTGTTGAAGGGATGAGTTTTGGACATTTTATAACTGAAAACCAATCATGAACAACCCTGTAATTATATCATGGTGATTAAATTAAAGATGTTTAAAAAAGAAAGAAAAAGTAGGTATTTTCACATCTAGAATTTTTCTATGAGTTTTTTGAAAAAACAAAAAAAAACAGATTTTTTCCTTTATAGATTAGATAATTCAAGATCTATTATTTTATTTTTCAATTTGACACTTGAATTAAAATTTTTAACTGAAGTCTCATATACTTTAGTAGTAACAATGTAATTATTTTATATTTGCAAAGTACTCATTAGACATCTCCATCATTTACCATCATTCTTTATCCTTTCCCATAATTCCTAATTTCCAATGTTACCTTATTCCTTTCTGAATTTTATGTCCTGCATGTGAGTAAGATTATCTGGCATTTGTCTTTTACTATCTGATTCACTTCACTCCAATTTTATTCAGGGTGCAGCAAACTGAAAAGATATATATTTTTCTCATAGATAAATATATTTATACTATCTATGTAATATGTATGCATCAAAGTTTCTTTATTCACTCATTTGTTGTTGGGCACCTGGGTTATTTCCACATCTTGACTGTTAAAAGTAGTGTTTCAAAGAGCATAGATGTGTAAACATATTTCTGGATTCATAGTCTTTTATTTTTGAAGAAGATGCTCAGGAGTGAAATAGTATGGTCATGTTCTATAAATTTTCATAATATAAGAATATATATAAATCTTCTATAATATCATTCATCATTATGTGTTCTTACCACCCTTTCTCCACTTTTACAATTTTATAAAGTTCAGAAGTGATACCTTAACAGATAATCATGGAGGAAATTTCAGGAATAGCCCTAGCATGTCTTTGATTCTTAGCTAGACATTGCTAAAGCACCTTATTGCAATTATACAAAATTACATTTTCATATATATATATATATTTTTTTTTAGAGTAGTTTTAGGTTCATAAAAATCTTGATGGAAAGCACTGAAGCAATGAATTTGCCTGCTCAGTGGGTTTATATATATAACTCCTAACTCCTCCATTAGCAACATCTCCCACTACTGTGGAAACACTTGTTACAATTGGTATACCTTCCATGATCCATCTAATAATTTAAAGTTCACAATATACAGTTTTGTGGTATTGTGCATCTAAGTGCTTAGAAGAATGCATATTGTCATATACCTGTTATTAGGGATCGTATTTACTCTTTTCCCTTTTTACTTGTGATCTCTGGCGACATCTCTTAAATGCAATAGTTGAAATCATAGATTATGTAGTCCTTTAACATAGGCCCTTTACAAAGAATAATATGAAGCATCCACTAAGTATTTTCATAACTTGAAAGTTAGTTTCTTCTTATCTCTGAATAATATTAAATTATTAAGCACATTTAATATAAAATCTGGGATTTGTCTATGCATGAATATTCTCAGGTATTACTCCTGACTTTGCTCAGGGATCATTTCTGGTGGACTCAGGGGGATATAAGTGCTAGGAAGTGAACCAAAGCTGACCACAAGCAAAGCAGACACTCTATCCACTCCACTCCCTATTTGTTCATTTTATGCATCACAAATCATTTGGGGCTGGGAAAATAGTTCAGTGGGACGGGTCTTGCATCCCTACGTTTCTGAGTTCTACCCTTGGCATTTCATGCCCCATTCCTCTAAATTGCTGGCTCTAATGACACCCCGCCCCTGAAGTACCACTGGGGGTAAAGTCTTATAAAAATAGAGTGACTGAAGACATAGTACGGTAGGTAGGGAATTTGATTTCATGTGGCCAATATAGATTTCATTCCCAGTTCCCCATATTGTCTCTTTAACCTCGCCAGGTGTGATCCCTGAACACAGAGCTAGGAGTAAATCTTGAGTAGCTAGGTGTACCCTCCCCGCAAAGAAAGTGTAAGGTCATGAGACAACAAAATACAGGTATTGAAGGTATATGCGTTGCTTGCATCTAATACTAGATTGATTTGTAGCAATACAGGTATGACCCTGGAGGCCTTAGAGCATTGTTGTGTTGGCATAGGTACTCCTGGGTTACAGTAACCTCTAACCATTGAATTTAATTGCAGACATTTGACCACGAAACAAAAGAGGAGGGGCTCTCGGAACTTCTGAACACTGTTTGAGGAGACTCCCCAAATAAAAAGTATGAATGCTTCAAAGTTTTAGGTGTGCAGTGTTACCTCATCCAGCACCACAACTGCCAAGAATCTTCTACCTGTTACTTCCTGTTGACTCCTCCACTTTCTTGATTACCTAAATTCTATGATCAGAATCTAAGGATTATATTGAGTTATATTTGACAATTTTAATCTATTGGATATTGTCTATTGCTTTCCTTTGTTTCTTAAGATATATTTTCCACAAGATTATTTGGTATTTATCATTCCCTTTGATTTATTATGCTTAACATAATATGCAATAAGCCTAGTGTGCATATATCTTTTTGAATTAGTATTTTTGTATTCTT
Organism: Crocidura indochinensis; assembly: GCA_004027635.1. Lineage (NCBI taxonomy): Eukaryota > Metazoa > Chordata > Mammalia > Eulipotyphla > Soricidae > Crocidura > Crocidura indochinensis. The sequence continues at coordinate 11,695 of PVKC010020697.1, forward strand.
TGGATAGATATATAGTAGTGGAATTTCTAGATCATGGGCTTGTTCTATTTTTGGTTATTTTTAAAGATTCCTTATTGCTTTCCATAGAAGTTGAAATGGTTTATTTTCTCACTGGGAATGAATAAAGGCTCTTTTTCTCCACATTCCCACAATAAATAGTGTTTTCAAACATTGTTTTGAACTGATCATTCTTACTGAATGTTGAAAATTAGAAAATATTGGCATCTTGAAAATTAGAATTTTGAATTTTGGAAAATGAGCCTGCTGATAATTAGAAAAATTAAAGAATTTTGGGGCTGGAGAGATAACACGTACTTAAGGAGTCTGCCTTTCATGCAGAAGGATGGTGGTTCGAATCCCGGCATCCCATATGGTCCCCTGAGTCTGCCAGGGGTGATTTCTGAGCATAGAGCCAGGAGTAACCCTCAGCGCTGCCGGGTTGGACGCCCCACCCAAAACCACTAAGAATCCATGAAGAAATAAATCAAAATTTTATATGGTTACATCACCAGAGCACAATTCATTTATTTTGGTTTTTGGACCACAATTAACAGTTCTCAGAGTTTACTCCTGTCTTTGTGCTCAGAGATCTCTCCTGGCAGGCTCATGGCACCACATGGGGTGCCTTGTATCAAATCCAGGGTGAACACTAGCAAGGCAAGAATCCTTTACTAAACTATCTCTTCTGACCCTCAGGGCATTGCTTTGGGTATATTTTCTTTCATTGTACACCTACACACAAATAGACATGCATTTTAATGTAAGGGAAAATAAACTTATTTTTGAAGACTTACCTGTCATAGAATTTTCAAAATATAATTTTAATTTTCTTATCCCTATGTATCTATTCCATGTCCCTATTAAATCCATATAGATCAGTCCTTTTTATGTACTTTATGATATAATGAGAAGTCTTTTAACTAAAGTTTTGTCTGAAATTTGTATTATCATAATTGCATATACATGAAATTATGACTTCTGAAGTTAAAATGCTTTTAAAGCATTTTATGAATATTGCTAAATCATCTTCCATAAAGTGTCTGCGAACTTACATTCCCACCAGGAGCTAATAAGAAGACCAATCGAATTGCCTTTTTTGAAGCCATTACTTAACTGTCTATCCTTTGCCTTTCCAATTCTTAAGAATTAATAGCTTTATTGAGTGATAATTCACAAAGCACAAAATTCAGCTGTTTAAAGGACACAATACAGTGATTTTTAGTATTCTTGCCTCATGTGTTTTTAGCAACACAAGGTTGAATTATGAACCTGACACAGAAGATAGCAGAAAGTCATTCACTCAAATGTAGGCGAGTCCACTTTGGATATCACCTAGTAAGTCATGTGAGTACTGTGAAAATGTCTAAAAAGAAACATGTATTTTGTTCACATAAAGTGAAACTTTCTGTTCTTCTGCAAATAGGAAGAAAATCAGATTCTATTAAATAGCAAGGGTGTCCCAATTTTGAAAAAACTAGATATTACTAAAATGTAAAGCAAAAAAAAAAACTAACCAGTATAGTAAACAAAGGATAGTACTGATGACATACTGTGACTTAGAAATTAATTGTTATTATTGATATAAATTAAAATAGTAGATACCTTATCACTACATTTTCTATTTTTATAACTATAATAACAAAAGTTGAAGTTGAAGTTGAAGTCATATGAACATCCTTATGTCCAACTGAAAGGTATGAAGAACTAATATTTTTGAAAATAAATTTAATAACAGATTGAACAGTATTTCTGAAAATAGAATTGATACTCTATTTCAATAATCATTTTCCAGTGAGTATATGTTCAGAAACAAGAGGTGGATAATGAGAATACAGATTTCTTTGTCCTTGCACTCCTAGAAAAGTAGTTTTCTGAAATAACTGTCCCTAATTTCTCACTCAAATTTTAGCAACATAACAAATATTAGCAACAAAGATAAGATGATGATTTTTAGAAATAATAAAAACAGGTCACATCATCAAAAACAAGATTAATAGACTCACTCCTCTTAAAAGTAAGAGGATACTTTAACTGATTAAGATAGAATTAGAGACAATAGAGTTGAGGGTCAGGAGGACCAGCTCATGGTAGGAAGCTTGCCACAAAGAAGTCAGATGTGTCTGGTATTCAACATGCAACTTTCCAGATTGAATCCAGGGATATGATGGTAGGTTAGGTGGTGAAGAGCTCTTTGCTGAGATAGGGTGATATTTTCACATTCGTTATTCAAGGTGTCTGTTGCCTGGTAATATGGGATCAAAAGTATGTGCTTGGAAAGAAAATGATCCGTTTCATATGCTTGTGAATTCAGGGGAAATGTTCAGTTCTCTTTACCAGGCAAATCAAAATCTATTTAAATCATAAGCTCTAAAATCCATTTAAAAGTCGTGGTTACATCAAAATATTATATCTTTTCTTAATTTAAATTTAATATAAATGGATTTTAATTGTTTTATATAACCATGGGTAACAGATTTTTTTTGAAAGTTGTATGGCAAAAATTAGGAGACATGTCAAACAAAGCGCAACATTAAAGGAAACACCACAGCATATGTTGGCAGTTACAGATAAATTGCTGCTGTTTTTACCCTTCACACCAGAATAATTTTTTCAATATTTACCTCCCATGTGTAGAAAGGAAAACATATGGGGCTTTACATAATCATAAGCACAAACAGGTGGCTACTTAGGTACATTTAATTTGCAGGCAACATCAATACTGAGCCACGTAATCAGTGCCACATGGCTCCCAACTCTTTCGCTAACATTTCATTAGCAAAATTAAAATCATTAGGATAGAGGGAGTGCATACTTCTCCCTCATTCACTTTGGCCTCTTTCTAAACCTGTGAATAAAATGGATTTTCAAAATTTTTGTGGTATTTTAACATTTCTTTTGTTCAAGGGGACTTCAGAAACTGTGTATAATACATGCCCTGCAAATAACTACAATCAGCAAATACTTGCATTTACAATGTGCTTACATCCCCCTGTAATCTGCTCATTATGGGCATATAATTATGGTGGTTCAGTTCCAAACGATTTGTCAAAGCATAGGGTCAAACTCTTCAAAGCTACCTGAAAATATTTCTTTCAAGGCAGTCAACCTAAAGCTGTTACCTGAGGTTCATTGTCATATTCAGATGCTGGTGAAATCTGCGAAATTATTGTTGCTGTGATTATTTTGCTCAATATGTGTCAAAGGTACAATTTTGATTGTATGTATTTTCTGTCACTTGATTTGATTCAGACCGAAGTTCCTTGCTGTCCTCTTTGGCCCTATGGCTCTGAATTGCTCATATTTTATAGCCACTCTTCCATAGCTTTGAATTGTAGAGTGAAAGAAAGTAAGAAGAAATAATAATCCCTTTAGTGTTTTCTAAGCATTAAATGCTGAGTGTTACAGACATTGAATCAGGCAATCATCAAAATAATTTTTATTTATTTATTTATTTTGGTTTTTGGTTTTTGGGCCACACCCAGTGATGCTCAGGGGTTACTCCTGGCTATTCGCTCAGAAGTCGCTCCTGGCAGGCATGGGGGACCATATGGGGAACCAGGGGATCGAACCGCGGTTCGTCCTTGGTTAACGCAGGCAAGGCAGGCACCTTACCTCCAGCGCCACCGCCCGGCCCCAATTTTTATTTTCATATAACATTATCTTTATTTTTTTTTCAGAAAAGGAAATTGTTAAAGTTCTCATTTGCACTGCAAAGAAGGGTTAGAGGCTAAAATTAAACATGGGTGGTCTGAATCAAGCAATTCACTTGTTGGTTGAGAGAATTGAGTGACAACCTTAATATTTTTACTGCCAAAATCATGTTGGATCAGGAGTATAAGTATAATATGGAAGTTTGAATATTTCTTAACAACACCTAGTAAGAGATTCATGGATTTCTAAAGTAGGTAGTGTTGTTTTCTATCCAAATGTGTATGAATCTTTTATACGTCAGGGGCAAAACCAAGGGGTTCAGGCATCTCTGATCTCACCAAGATTTAAGAGAACTGATTTTCTGCTTCATTGTCTTTATCCAAGGTCTATTAACTCAATCGATGACTTGGGAGAGAGAAAAGTTAAATATGAACAAGTTTTCACGATCACTTTATTAATAAGCTATGTTTTATTAATAAAGCATAGCTGTAGAGTTATAAAATTCAATATTAAACCCTAACATAACTAAGATACATTATTTGTTAAACATCCCAAGTGTGTAAAATACTGCATCGTCTGTAAATTAAAGTAATTTAAATCTTATTGAGTAAAAAGGGGGTACTTTTTTATGTAATAGTTAAATCAAATAAGAAAACCTGGGCTTTATGACTTACTATTTTTTTTACATCTAAGTAGAGAAGTGATTATAAACTTTGAGCAAGCAACACTAATAAATAACTTATTCCATTAAAATTTTAAAACATTCAAACCTAAAAATGCTTTAACCTCAGTCTCCTCTACCAATTAACAAACTTAATCATCACCTTTGAGAAGTCTTCTTTACTCTCAAATTAGCAATTCAATTTCTATGAAAACATTTTTATAAACTTTGACTTTTTCAATAGTCTTGTTTTTGTCAGAGAAAACTTTTCAGTTAAGATTGTTGGAATCGGAGGACTCGCCGTTGGGGGGGGGATTGTTGGAATCACTCAAATAGCTGAAAATATTCAATGATCCTTTTATTTTGATTTTGGTTTTTGGATTTTGGGTCATACCTCGCAGCACTTAGGGGTTCCTCCTGGTTCTATGCTCAGAAATCGCTCCTGGCAGGCTCAGGGGACCATATGGGAAGCTGGGATTCGAACCACCGTCCTTCTGCATGCAAGGCAAACTCTCTACTTCCATGCTATCTCTCCGGCCCCCAGTAATCCTTTCATTATGTATGAGAAATTTCTATTTGGACATGTATTATTACTGTTATTCTATATCACAAAAATTTAAAAAATTAGTTTAAATGTTGGGGCCAGAGCAAAAGAACATTGAAGTGTTTGCTTTGCATGCAGCTGATCCAGGATGGATGGTGGTTAGAATCCTGGTGTCCCATATGGTTCCCCAAGCTAGGAGCAATTTCTGAAGGCATAGCTAAGAGTAACCCCGAGCGTCACTGGGTGTGCCCCTCCAAACAAACAAACAAAAACCCAAAATTAGTTTTAATGTTAAATAGATAATTAATGCTTATTTTAATCTGCAGCTAAACATATTAGGTATAATTTGTAGTGGATATATTGGATTAAGAATAGTTTTGAATAAAGTATTTTTGTAGGATCTGATGATTTATTATTTTATAAATATAATAAAATGTTAGAAAAGTAACAAAGTATGTGAAGTGAGAGGTCTATATAGGGTATTCAAAATAACAAGAATTCTTAGGAATTTTATTGAAGATCAAAATTTTTCTTGAAGCTGAAGTGCACACTGATAATAATAAATCAGGGACATTTTGCTTACTCAGTAAAGAGATTAGTCATTATCAGAAATATCATGACTAGGAATCTTTGTTTCTCATCGGACTCTTACATATTTAACCTATTAGAACTTTTGAACAAGCATTTTAAATATTTATGTATTTAAATTTTTATATATGTATTTGATTCATCTTTACTTACATTTCTTTAGTTTTAGTTTTTACATTTCATTCGATTAGAATATCTTTGTTTTATTTAATACATAACTTAAGAAAACCTTGAGTGGGAGTAGAAATGTCAAGTTTTGTGTTTTTCACTTGTCACTTTGTATTATTATTTTTAAATGTATGCTTTCTTTGCATAAAATATTTAAATTTTACATAGATTTTGGGAGAATATTTTATTCAAAATCATGATAAACTATTCTGATAGTCTACTTAAACATGATCTGGAACTTGGAGCATGGAGAAAGCACAGGAACTTGAATCAACATTATCAATCCTTTTACTTGTTTGCCTTTGAGGTCCCATGGAGAGGCCTCATCTATACCTATACTCAAACAGCCCTTTGAAATATGAACAGTTAAGATCAGTACTAATTAAGTGTCTTAAATGGCATGATGTTCATTTACATTTTCTAATTTTGAACCCAAAAGGAGAGTGTAACCATACCTGTCCTTGGTAGTGAATCAAATGTTGACAATTTATGATTTATAATAATAATGGGAGTTTGAAGCTCTGATCATGTTTTTATTTGGGACTTTAGAGACTTTCAAGTCTATTTTATCTTTTATGAAAGAGAATGTATATTTCCTTAATCCAGAGTGTACTTATATATAAAATGTCTGTTTTGTTTTCATTGGAAAAATTTAATTGTATAGCAAAAGTAAATTTTTAGGATATTTTAAATCGGTAGTATTTTGGGGGGGTGTTAATTAGACCATATGGGATTCTAGGGATCACATTTGGATAATATATATGCAGGGCAAACTCCTTACTTGCTATACTTTGCTTTGGCCCCTGATCCCTTTTATTTTATTTAGTCAGTTTAAACCACAAAGTTATCCATGATTGGATTTCAGGCATGACCATACCTTTCAACAGCAGTTCTGTCACCAATGTTTACTTTCTTCCACAATTACCACCAACTCTCATTTGCTACCCCCCCCCATTCTGCCTCTATAAGAGGCACTTTTTTTTAATAATATAATTTTTATTTTAAACATATTGGGTTACATATCGTTGGCAATCATATTTTAGGTACAAATTAACATAAAATCAAGGGAACTCCCGTCATCAAAAAGTCCTCCGTCGGCCTCGGTTCCCATCCTACTTTCTATATTCTCTCCCCTACCCCCCCCCCCGGGGGTTGCTAAAGCAAATGGTCCCCTCTGCGTCTAGCTTGCTACTTG
>PVKC010020698.1:6565-18591 GCA_004027635.1 Crocidura indochinensis
CATCCTGGGGCCCCAACCTGAGGGGACTCAGCAGAGGACAGGGATGCAGTAGCCAAGGAAAGAGGCTGAGCAGCTCACCCCTGTCCTCTGCACTTCTCCACCTCCCAGGGTGGGGAGCTCCCTAAAGGACACACCCCCCGCCCCCCTCGCTTATTCTTGCTTCTCCACCCCACCCAGGGTCCTGCAGGCCAGCCCCCTCCGAACTGGATGGAACAACACCTCTGTGGACAGCACATGTGCTCCCCTGGAGGCCCTCACAAGAGGAGGCAGAACCCACAGATGGGAAGCAGACTGGACTTGAGAGCCAAGAAAGGGGTAGCAAGGTAGCCTAAAGCACAGGTTTCCTTAAGGGCTTTGCCTGAGCCTCTATACCCCCAGCTCCTTCCCTTCCATCATCCCCAACTCCTTGCCTGCAAGGTTCTGACCTCCCATGTCTCCTCAATCCCAGGGGTCCTGGGGGTTTGTGACCCATCATCCAGCAGACAGAGCTCTCAGTTCAGAAGGGCCCTCTCAGAGAACAGAGCAAACCTACTTAATTCCCTCCTCTTTCCTAGCCCCTCCTGTGGGGCAGGACACGCTGAACCCAGACAAAACCCTGACTACCCTCCTGGGGAAGAACACAGTCAGGTACTGGTCTGGCCCACTCAGTGCTCATAGGAGTGAAGGGACAAAGGGAAGTTTCTTCCTTTGGTCCCTGAGGACCTCAAAACTCGAGCCTGTGGCTTCAACACTGGAAAACAGGATGAACCCTGAGTGCCACTGACAGAAAAATCTGATGGGGGCGCGACCAAGATGACTCCTTCTCCAAGCCTCCCTAGTCTGTTCTACTGCAAGGGGCCATCAGGGCACCCTGCCAAGCCAAGTGACCAGGTCCAAAGCGCAGAGCCTCCTGGGAGACAGAGTTTAAATGAGCACATGGACTCCCACCTGGGTGCGGTCAACCATGGGCCCAGAGCACCCTCCTGCCTGGCCGCAGGAAGTAGCTGAACCAGAGACCCCCGTATAACCACTACCCCCAGTCAAGTGTTCAGGGGTATAGGCAGCCCCATCTTCACACTGGCCAGCAAGGACGTGCCGGGATAAGGCCAGCTCCTACGAAGGAAGTCCAATGCAAAAGCCCTCCACCAGGGTTAGCAGCCAGAATGTTGGCAGCCTCAGGGGGCCCTGCCCTTCCAGGGGTGACCGCCATCAGTGGCCGACCAATGCACAGAGCACTGGCACGCAAGGGGCACTTCTACACGTGGGCAGTCGACATGACCCCATTCAGAGAGAGAGAGGCAGGAGGGGCCATATGGGCTCCTCCACTCACAAGCAGGCTCAGTGCTCGGTTTGTCTCCCGGTGGTCTTCCCTCAGCCCTCAGCTGACTCTCCATAAGCACTGCTGGCAACTAACACCCCCAGCCTCCAATCCTTTAATCATCTTTGCCACTGGCTCCCCCTCACCCGCACAGGGCTGCAGCTGCTCTGGGGGTGTTTCCATGCCCCTATGCCTGTACCACAAAGCCCAGCATGTAGGCCAGGGCACAAGTGCTCCCAGCAGACTTTGCCTGGAAAAGGGGCTTGACCCAGGCCCTAAACAAGGCCAAGCTCCCCATGCAACACTTTCAGTCCCTGGCAGAGCAAGAGGAGAGAAGAGAAATATTCCAGGAGCCAGACAGCACCAGCTTCACTCGGCCAAAGTTCAAGGCCTTTCAGTCCAGAAGAGCCACCTTCCCCAGCCAGCAGGCAGGCAACACGGGCAAGCTCCTGCTGAAGCTGAGCCCGGCCAGGCCACCGTTGCAGCCTCCAGAGCCCCGCGCCCACACCACACCAAGCACCGCCCTCCCCCATGAGTAAGTCCCCAAACTAGGACAGAAGGACCGGCTGGCGGCCGGACTCAGCCCCGTGACTGGCTCATAAAAGCCACCTGCGATTACAGGGACGCTGAGGCACTGCTGCCCGCCACTGTCTTCCTTCCCTGTCAAGGAGGGGACCACCTCGAACCAGCTGGCCTCAGAGCCCTGGAACAAGCCCCACATGGTCCAGGCTGAGTCCAGGGTGGGGCTCAGCCACTGCAACAGCAGCAAAAAATCAATCTTGACTCTGATTAGAGCCACCTCTGAGCTGTGGTAGGGGGTGGGAGGATGCCCACCCTGACAGGACCCAGCTCCTGCTACTGTTCCAGGAAGACCACCTTCTCCGGAAAGGCAGCCAGAGCCACACCCTGTTGTCCCTGACTTCCATGCCCCCCCCAACCCCTTGTACAGAAGTGTCCGGCACAATCCACAAACTCCCCCCCTGGAACACTAAGCCAAGCTGGGAGGGCAGGGTCAGAAGGTCTGGATGAGAAGGCAGATGGGGTGAGCAGAAACCATGGACACCCTTTATAGAGGCACCTTCCCAGACAGGGTGAGGAGTGCTATGAATCCCCATCATCAAGGGTTGAAAGCCTCAGGGTTGTTGGTCTCCCAGTTTCCCACTTGGGGAGGAAACCCTTTCGCACTGTCCCCCACTGCCAAGTCCCAGGAAAGCTCTAGGAAAGGTTTTCTGTAAGACCTGCTGGAGGAAGATTATATAACAGCAGCTAGGGAGAGGATCCTCTAGCCTCTCTGCCAGCCGAGAGCCCAGTCCTGCCTGGTCTAGGCAGGGCAGAGTGTGGAGCCTGAAATGGGTGAACAAAAGGGGCATCACCCCCCCCACCCTCCCTGATCCTCAGCACAATTCCAGGCACAGGGCATGAAGTAGTGGCTGAGTCCCACCTCCCCTGCCCATCCCCCCAAACAACTGGGGTGCTCCCAGTCTGGGCTCAGCTTCTAGAACAAGGCATCCATCTTTCTGAGGCTCCATCCCTACTATGAAGTGGCAGTGTGAGGAAAATTCTAACACAGATTTGCTGTGTGACTTCAGGTAAGATGCTAAACCCTTCCGGTCTTTTCTGGAGTAGGAGGGAAAGCTCCCACTTTTCCCAAAGAAGCAAGAGACCCCCCCCCCCAACACTTGCAAATGCATGCACCAAGCACACATACATACAGGGACAAGCAGTCATCCATGGGGTGTGTCCTGTGTCCAGGGCCAAGACGGTGAAAGCAAAGAGAATGCGACCAACTTCAACCCAGAGGTCCAACTGCCTATGTGGGGCCACGTGGGGGGAAGAGTCACAAGTTTTAAGGATCCCCCTCAATGCTCCTTGTTGCCTAGACTTGGAACCACAGTTACCCTCATCCTGATCCTCCCCACCCCCATCTCCTGCGCTGGGAAACTACAGGAAGGAAATTCATTCCCAGGACTGCCGGCTGGCTGTGGGAGCTGAGACAGCCAGGCTCAGTCCTGCGCCCACCCCGCTACCCCCACATCTGCCAACGGTGAGGTGACATGCGCCTTTCCAAGGGCCCCTGAACACCCGGCGTCTCCCTGTTGGGGGCTTGCGAGGGAGAAGCAAGACATGGACAGGCTCCTGGCTCCAAACGAAGCCAAGTCTAGGGCTGGCCCCAGCTCCTCTCCTATCTCTGAGCAGTCAAGGTCACCGCGCCAGCCGGCTAACTTCCCATAGTCCACGAGGGCCCAGAAGTGCCTAGAAGACCCACAGAAGGGATGGGGGAAGGGCACCCCAATCCCCCCCCCAAAAAAAAAACCAGAAAGAAGCCCTCCCGGAAAGGGGCTGGGCACAGGATCCACTCACTGGAGCCTCCTCCCTCCCAGCTACAGTGCAGTGCTTGGGGGTGAGGTGGGGGAGACAGAGAGGGACCCTCCATGAGAAGGACAGGTCTTGGGGTACCCTCAGAAACACCCATAGCTTAGGAGCTCTCCTTGGGAGTGGGGTAGTTGGCTTGCATGAGGGACGAGGGGCCTTCTGCTCCCCAATCTCTCAGCCCCAACTACTCAGAAGAAGGCTGGGGAGGAGAAAGGAGACCAGAGGCACCCTGTCTTCTCAATCAATTCTCCCCCCCTTCCACACCCGTACCCCCAAGGCTCCCTGAGCAGCTAGCTAGCTTCCCCAGAGATAAGAGCTGCTGCGCTGGAGTGTGGGCCGCACACGCTCCGCTCCCCCAGATGTTGAGCAGCTGCAAACTTCTGGCCCGGGATTCTCCAGCTGGGGCTCGCGACTGTGGACAAGTCTGGGGGGCCCACGAAGGGACCCCCATTCCCCTCGGGGGGGCCACGCCGAGTCCCAACTCCACGGGGCACCCTACCCCGGTGGTGATCGGGACACATAACACACACAACCCAACGTGGGGCCCGGGTGTCATCTGAGCAACAGCCCCCCCTCCTTCCCCCGCTCCCCAAACCAAACAGCTGCGGCTCCCCCCCCCGCCCCCACAGGCCCCCTCTTCGGCACCGGGTCGGGCCAAGAAGGAGGGAACAGGCGGTGTGAGCGAGCGAGGGAGAGACAGAGACACAGAGATACAGAGAGACAGAGACAGACATAGAAACAGGGACAGAGAGAGAGAGGAGACAGAGAGACAGGAGGGAGGGCCGGTTGCTAACATGTCAGTCGCTTCGGGGATCATCGGAGACCCCTGAGAGGGCCCCAGCAGACACCCCAGCTCACCCCAAAACACGAGACAGAGAGACAGAGACAGAGAGAGAGGCGGGAGGGCCGGCTGCTAAAATGTCACTCGCTCGGGGCTGTCATCGGAGACCCCGGAGAGGCCCGGCACACACCTCGGGCCACCCGAAAGAGTCGAACCCCGACTCCCGATCCCCCCCAAAAAAAATCACAGCCTCGTTGGGCGGGAGCCGACTCCCCGAGACCGGCAAACAGTTCACCCCAACACATCGCACGCACCCCGGGAAGCCCCAGGAAGCGCCGGAGCACCCCGCGACTTCCCCCCCGAGCATCTGGAGGACCCCCCCGTCCGGTTTGGGGGTTCGATCCCCGAGCCCAGCCTTCCAAAGCTAGCCAGCACCCCCAAAAAACCCGGGTGGGGGAGGGGGCCTTAAAGGGCCAGGCGCGTTATTTTTCGCTACTCACCGGCCCCGCTGGGAGAAGTGGGGTGTGTGTTGGTGTCACGGGGCACCTCCCGATCTCCTCGGCAGGAAGCCGGGTTCGACGAAGGCCGACGAGGCGACGCGACGCGACGCGACGAGCCGCGCGGGGCTGGCTGGCTGGCTGGCTGCTGGGCGGCGCCGTGGGGGGCCCGGGCCCCCGTGGCGGTGGCAGGCGGGCGAGCGGGGGGCAGCGCAGCCGAGCCGCCTCGCCTCGCCTCGCCTCGCCTCGCCGCGCCTCGCTTCGCCTGCCTGGCCTCGCCGGGGCGGTTGTTGCTATTTTGCTTCCTTCCTCCTTTCGGCTCCGGAGGTAAATCGTCCAGCCTCCGGGAGTCGAGGCCGACGTCGGCGCCGCTGGGGGGCGGGCAACGCGGATGACGGACAGGCCGCGCGGCCAATGGGAGGCGCGATCGGGGCTGGGGCGTGGCCACTGGGGGCGGGGTTACGCCGAGGCCACGCCCCCGTGCTCTTCTCCCCACGCCAGGGCCGAGCCAGGCCCGGGCCGGGCCGGGCCGGGCCGGGCCAGGTGGCCCCCACCCTACGCCCTCCGTCAGAGCGGCGGATCCTTCCGCGAGGGAAAACGGAGGGAGGGAGGAAGGGACGGACGTGGGCCAATGGGAGGAGCTCTCAGGGAAGGGGCGTGACCAAAGGGGCGGAGCGGTCCTAAAGCGAGGCCACGCCCCCAGGCTCAGACCCTCAGACCTGGCCCTGCGCCCTCCTTCAGAGCTAGAGACGGGAGCGGCGGATCCCTCCGCGAGCGGCCTGCTCAGAAGGAGGGAGGGAGGAAGGGTGGGACGCGGGGGGGGGCGGCGCGGGCCAATAGGAGGAGCGCTCGGTGCTGGGCGTGGTCATGTGTGGGCGTGTCTGTCCGAGGCCACGCCCCTTGCTCGCTCGCTCCTCTGGCGGGCCAGGCCGGGCCCTCAGAATTGCTGGGCAGACGAGCCCAGAGCCCGAGCGCGGATCCCTCCGCCGGCCCTAGGAGGGAGGGAGGGAGGGAGAAGGGTGGGACGCAGAGGGCCTGGCGGCCTTTAAAGGGCTCGGCCGGCCTCCGCGCTGCCTCCTCCCCTCCCTGGCCAGCTCACCACGCGGCTCGGGGAGGGCCTTTTTGGGGCGGCTCTGAGGGCCTGCGCTATCTATGCACACCCTGTTCCCCCCACAACCCGTCTGCAGCCCCGAACCCCTTGAGGGTGGGGAATGGGGAGGGAAATCTTAAGTAGAGAAAATTTTTGCTGGGTAGCAGACACTAGATGACATCTCCCCGCCACCCCACTTTGTGTGGGTGCCGTACCCCACTTTAAAGGGACTCCTTTCTGGGGGTTACCTGGGAGTTCTTTTGCTCCCTCCTCTCTCTACCTGGGATAACTCTTTCCACTCCCTAGCCAAGCCTGGCTTGGGCAGACGCCCAGCAATTTAAAGCCTTAGTTCCTAGGTGATGACCGAATCTCCTCACTGCCTGTTGGGGTTTAGGGGAGCACAGAGCACTTAGAAAGAGCCGTGAGGGGGCAATTTAAAAGGGAGGGACCTTAATTTACCCCCTAGCACAGGAAACGCCCCAAAGCATCTCATTAAAGAAGCTGTAATATGCCTTTTTTTATTTTTTTATTGCAATAAACAGACACACTTTGAATTCCTGGGTGCCCCAGGGCGTGGTGAATCTATACAGCTGGAATGTGGGTGCCATGCTTATTGGACAGCTGACATGACAGCCTCGGCCTCTTGAGTCAAAAGACATCCCTCTTGTCTACAGTTCTGCTGCTTTCTTCACCTCCAGCTTGAGGGAAAGGATGGAATCTAGCTCAGATCTCAAAGAATATTGCAGAACAGAAGGGCTACTCAGTTCTTCACCACACACCCTGATTTCTATCTGGATGGGTCTGATTTATCGCACAAAGACTGGATTCTGGGTTAAGCGCTGAAGAGCTTGAGAGGCAAGAGATACAGTATCTTGGTCAATAGGCGCATCACCTTTGGACTTTGTTTCTGTTTTATTTTTTTTGGTTTGGGCCACATCTGGCTGTGCTCAAGGCTGAATCCTGACTCTGCTCTAGGGTGACAGTGTCAGGGATCAAACTGATCGACTCTTCCTGCTATATTGTCTGTCCAGCTCCTAGATGAAGATCTTTGAGATCTTAGCTCAGATTCCTTATTCCATTTATTCCACGATTACCGCCACATTATTTACCCTGAAACCTGGTGATCTTCAGGGATAAATTGGAGATGGCGATACTAGTATCTAACTCCTAAATTTGGAGTGGACATTAAATTAGTTCATGTTAGAGGAGGCTTTCATGGCTGAAGTAGGAGAATGTCTCTGACTGACTTCCACTACTATAAAGATCCTTCAGATCTTTGTTGTTGTTGTTGTTGTTGTTGTTGTTGATCCTTCAGATTTTGAAGGAAGCAAGTTCGGTGAAACTTCTCAGCAGCAAGGATGGAGGCTGATCTGAGATGTGCTAGGACAGGTGCCAGAAAGCTTGTTCTCTCAACCTAAGTTTCCATACCTTTTTAGGGAGGGGGGGTCTCCCAGGAGATACTCAAGGGTTTACTCCTGGCTCTGCACTTAGGAATCACTCCTGTCGATGGGGCTCAGGGGACCATCTGGGATGCCAGGGATCAAACCCTGCTTGGCCTTGTGCAAAGTAAATACCATACCCTCTGTGCCATCACTCCAGTCCAGTTCCCAAACCTTTCACCTGGCCCCTCCTCCAGGAAATCTGATTTAAACAAGGTCCCACTTTGTCCCCAATGGCGCAGCTTGGATTCCTGTCGGACCTGAGGTTTTGGGGCTCCAGCGCCAGATGTTTTCCCTGCCAGGAAGGGCGCTTTGCTGGCCCAAAGAAGCTCAGGATGGGCGGGAGCCGCCCATCTGGCCTGTCCTCAAGGACTCTGAGAACAGAGGCCAGTGCCAGACCCGGAGCTGGGGTAGTACTGGGATGGGAACGTGCACCCCCCTACTTCCCTCCCTCACCTCCCTCAAGTGGGGAACCTCCCCTAACTTGTGGCCTCTATTTTTAGTGCTTCCCCAGGCTCTAGCTGGAGAAACCGTTTAGTCATCGGGGTGTTTATTTTCCGGCTGTTTCCGACGTCGGGAAAGCAGAATGTTGAGACTGGAGAGATCCAGGCTGCTGGAAAAGGCTGTTTAGAGAGAGGCCTGGGAACTCATTCAGTCGATACGGATGGGGATGGGGTGGGATGGGGTGCATAAAAACCAGGTGGGAGCCGGCAGCCAAGCAAGCCCCCCACCACTAGATTGAAAGAGTTGGGCTCATCGGCTGCCTCCCAAGTGGAGACTTTGCAAGCCAGAGGCCCCCTCCGGGCCCCAGCTCTATCTGCTAGAAGAATCTGTCCAAAAACACAAGCAGGCTCGCAACACATTCTTTCCCAGGGCCGATTCCCAGGGACCCCCTCCCCAGCCTCCTCTAGGTCTGAGTGGTGAGCATCCCGCCAACCATCGCTTCCACCAATCCCAAGGCGCTCCCCGGTTCTGCGGGGCTGGGATTGGCTGGCTGGCCATGCCTTGGAATGTTGGGTCCTGAACAAAGGAATGAGGAAGCAAGGTGAATCACCTGGGAGGGTGTTAAAGGGCCAGAAGCCCGAGGAGGCCAGGTGGGGAAGGGAAGTGTTCCCCTGGGGTGCCAGTGTGTGAGTCCTTGGAACCCTGAGATGCGTGCAGAACCGGTTCCCCCAGAGAATAGGGGAGCTGAGAGAGTCAAAGAATCTAAGATGTCCTGTCCTTATCTCTCTCTTTCCAGAGGAACTTGGTGGGAAAGGAAAAATAACAAACAAAAAGTCTTGATTTCCTTAGAGGATGAGGAAAGGATTAAGGGAATATGTGGCTGGGAGTTAAACTATACTAAAGGCTTCCTGTAAATGACTCACTGCATCCTTTTCTTCCGGCCCTCAACTGTCCGTCCCATAATTCTCTAGACAGAAAAGGTCTGAGCAGGCTCAAAGGGTGGGTCTCATTTTCCTTCTCCCACTGACTTCCAATGCCGCTCCTTAGAGATAAGTGCTCTAGCAATCCAAAGTGGCTATAAAACCTTCCTTCGAGGAGGGCTGGAGAGCTAGGACAGCAGGAAAGGTCGGCCCAGGTTCAATTCCTGTCATCTCACAGGTTTCCTGATCCCTTCCAGGAGTGTGCCCTGAGCAACGTTGACTCCTAGCCAAAGCACTACTAGTCTGATGCAAACTTAGGTCCTTCAAAGTGTAAGTAAATAATTTACTTCATAGCACATTCACAAATGACATAGGCAGAGGACACTCCCAGCTCCCTTTCTTTTTCGAGTTTTCTTTATTATCATGATTACCAAGACACACCCCATTTATGAGGGAGGGTCATATGGTACCAAGAAGCAAACCCAACATGGCATACCGCCCCAGCCCCAGAGCTCCCTTGAGACCCCCAAGCTTCACTAAATCAACTTAGAATTGGAGGCTCTTCCTTAGCTTAGGACTTCTCTCTCCCTGCCTTTCATTCCATGCTCTGGAAGTATTACTGCTGTTGAGGCAGCATCAGCTAACAAGATTGAGCGCTCTCTCTTTCTCTGCACAGCTATTGGAACCTTTTCGAAGCCCCATTTCATGGGTACCATTTCTTCCATGGGCACATTCTTCCTTCTGTATCTTCTGGAGTCCCCAGCTGATCTTTCTAAGCCTCCCCTCTCCTTTCCATGCATCCTCTAGGTCTTTCTTTGCATCTCTTCATGTGGACGTGTGTGTCATCTCCTGCCTCTGAGTGTTTCGCACCCTGTATTCTGTGCTTCTACCTCATGAATACACATCCTATCATACCAGTATTTTGATTTCCACTTGGTCTTCAAGAGACCCTGAGCTGAAGGTTCTATGTTTAATTCCACCTTGGGCCTTCTGAGCCTGTCACTGCAGGGAGGACTACCCAGATTATCTAATACAAGCGTGTCCATATGTGCCAACAAAACTGTGTGTGTGAGTTAAGACGATAAAGACTTTATTGAGCTCTGCCTAGACTGGTCCATGGCTAGCTGCAGGGACGGAGCTCAGATGCAAGCTAAGCTCCACTCCGGGTCAGAGGGGGATGGGGTGCCAGGCAGGCAGGCAGGAGGGCAGGCAGGCTGGCAGAGGTATCCAAGCCTTTGCTAAGCAGAGCCCGGCCGCAGGCTCAGTGCCAGGGTGCCTGCTGGGGCCAGGCCCAGACCAAAGGGCAAAAGCCCCACCCTGCCACTGAAGCAGGGTAGGAAAGGGCTACCAAGCTCGGGTCTTCGGTCAGTGCCCACACCCCCAACCCACCCCACCAGCCCTCTGCCCCCGGTGGGTGGCTGCCCCCGGGCAGGATGTGGTGGCAGCTGCAGAAGGGTGGGCAGGATGTGGGGGTGGGGGCAGCTGAAGCGACAGTCTCCCCAGCTCAGCTCCTCCTTCTTGCCTTCTCCACACCCCTTCATCCGCCCCCCTCGGGTCACATGTTTGCAGCCCAGGCACCCAGGGACTCTTTCCCCTTTCCCGCGGAAGGACATAATTGGCATCTATGAACACTCACCACGTTCTTTTATTTTTTATTTCCCTTTTGCCCTCCGCCCCAGGATGCAAAAGTTTGCACGCGCTCTCTCCGTCTCTTTTGCAAGTCCTCGCCACTAACCTAACCCGGGAGCGGCCCCTTTAAATGCAAATGAACCGCCTTCTCCTTTCTCGCCCCCCACCCCCATCCCAACTTCGCTCCTCGTGCCCAGACTCCACCAGCTGCCATTGACGTCACGCGTGCGTCAGCGTCGCCAGCCCAACCAGACGGCACGTGGGGGGAAGAAGGTGGTCTTAAAGGGGCAGAGGCTTGGGGCCTGCCCAGGGAAGGCCTCTTGGAAAAAAGAGGAATGCAACTGGACCTGGGGAAATAAGTTGGGGGGAAGGAGTCAGTGTCAGTTTTTTTTTTCCCCAGCTGCCTGGCATTTGAAGCAGACTGAAGTTAAAGGAGATGTGGCATTGAAGATTCACTTCCACAGTCCCTTTAGCCCCTGCCCAGCTTTCCACAAGTGCAAGAACTTCCATTACCACGTTGGTGTCCTCACCTCAGCGTCAAATACAAAGTGCATTTGCAAACACTTTGGTATCTGTGCAATGAAGAGTCCCAGTGCAAAGCCCTTTCCTTTAGGAAGCTCACCTGTTCGAATGCCCAGCACCCCTGGCACATACCCACACAGTTAAAGACAGTTTCGCTCTCTGGAACACCAAGGCACTTCAAGAAAACTGTTTCTTCCTTCTATGCATTATTGATCACAGGGCACTGAATTTGGAATCACACGAACATGGGTTGTAATTGTAATTCATTTTGGTAGATGACTGCCTTTGAGAGTTCTATGGAGGGTTCTATGAAGAGTTCTCTTTGCGGAGCACAGTTACTCCTATACTTTTCGCCAGAGAATGAACACTCTGCATTTAGGGAAGGCCACCAAGTGGGCAGCTGTGTCCTTTTCCACCGCCAGGGAAAAGAGGGAAGCATCTGGCTAGCAAGGTTGAGCCCTTTGTTAGCTCAACCTTGTTCCTCCCAGTGAGGGAAGGTAGGGCCACCTGCCAAATCAGCTGAATCAATTCTGTCAATCATTGGGTGAGAGATATTGCCGCCAAATCAAGTCTCTGTAGTTTCATCTCAATGACTGTCCAAGAGGGCCAATGCTGATAAGATCAGATATGTGCATACATTGAGAAGTCAAGGAAACAATTCCGGTTAAGTCCTTGTATGGTGCCTGGTTGCCCCTCAGTAACCAGAGAGAGTGAAGAATAAGATGCCATTTCCATGGATGTTTTGTGCACCCGAGCCTCAGTTCTAATCTTTGGCACCACCATGTCCTGAGCATGGACCACAGGATCACAGGGAATACTCCATATGAACTGGGTGTAGCATCCAAATAAATATTAGAATAGATGATCTTTTTTTTTTTTGGGTTTTTGGGCCACACCCGGTGACGCTCATGGGTTACTCCTGGCTATTTGCTCAGAAGTTGCTCCTGGCAGGCACGGGGGACCATATGGGGAACGGGGGGATCGAACCATGGTCCGTCCTAAGTTAACGCAGGCACCTTATCTCCAGCGCCACC
>PVKC010020699.1:0-18502 GCA_004027635.1 Crocidura indochinensis
ATTAACCGAACTGAAAACAAAAAGTCAAATTAAGATAATTTGCAAGCATAAAACCCTAAAGAGAACACAAAGCAGACAAAAATAATATATCAATATAGTGAGGTAGCAGGATATAAAATTCATACATAGAAATATATGCCACAAATGGTGCCAAAGCGTTGATACAGTGGTAGGGTGTTTGCCTTGCATGCTGCTGACCGAGGACTGACAGTGGTTTAATACCCTGGTTTCCCATATGGTCCTCCAAGTCAGGAGTGATTTTTGAGCACATAGCCAGGAGCTACCCCTGACAGTCACAAGATGTGGCCCTCCCCACAAAGAAATCTATGCCACAAATAAAAAATTAGAAGAAAACAAAATTTAAAAGAGTGCTGC
Source organism: Crocidura indochinensis (assembly GCA_004027635.1). Taxonomy (NCBI): domain Eukaryota; kingdom Metazoa; phylum Chordata; class Mammalia; order Eulipotyphla; family Soricidae; genus Crocidura; species Crocidura indochinensis. The sequence goes on from PVKC010020699.1 coordinate 376, forward strand.
CTTCAAAATCATACCCTATGACATAGAATACTTGGGAATCAACTTAATATGGAAAGTAAATACTGGAAATTCCTCAAAATATTAATCATGACTGGTATGAAATATATCTTATAAAACCCTATCTATCTATCTACTATCTACTATCTATCTATCTATCTATCTATCTATCTATCTATCATCTATCTTTCTATCTACTCAGAAAACTCAACAGCCAACAGTTTTATTAAATATTGGGATAACTAATAAAAATACTTTCCTTTTTTTTTTTTTTTTGGTTTTTGGGTCACACCCGGCAGTGCTCAGGGGTTACTCCTGGCTCCATGCTTATGCTCAGAAATTGCTCCTGGCAGGCACAGGGGACCATATGGGGCACCGGGATTCGAACCGATGACCTTTTGCATGAAAGGCAAACACCTTACCTCCATGCTATCTCCCAGGCCCCCCAAAAAATACTTTCAAAGAAAGGCAGACAATAGTTATTTCAAAAGTATTTATCATCACATATTTTGAGATAAATTTATTTATTTTTAATTATTGAGAATTTCCTACAGGAAAAATGGGCAAGAAACAACCACTGCTGACAAGGATGTGACCAACTCACTCAGTCCCATCAGAATTATAAGTTTGTTTAGCTTCTATGGAAATAAAATGAATTCTCAAAATATCAAAAACAAAATTAACGTTAAGTCCAGAAAATGACACTAATTACCATTTGTCTCAAGAACATAAACCTATTTAATAATGCATTGTCATGTGTATATTCATTGAAGCACTGATTAATTAGTTAAGATTTGGAAACAAGTGAAATACATATATATTTTCATAGATGAAAAATATGTTATATAGGAGAACAACAGAAAATGAATTATAAGAAGACATAAATTATTTTTTACTACATTATGGAAACTGGAGTATTACATGCTAAGCAAAATAAGAAGAAAGAAATAATAGTTTTTATTTGACTGTATTCTTATAAAAAAACTTCATTTTTTCTTTATTTTTATTCTTATAGAAAGTTCTTAAAAACTTTCTTAAAGTTCAAGATGGGGCCAGAGAGATAACACAGTGGTAGGGCATTTGCTTGAATGCTGCCTAGCCAGGACAGGCAGTGGTTTGATTCCCAGATCCCATATGGTCCCTGAGTCTGCCAGGAGCAATTTCTGAGTGCAGAACCAGGAGTAACCCCTGAGCACCAGCAGGTGTGGACCCCCCAAAAAATAACCAAAAACAATTAAAAATATAGTTCAATGAATACAAATCCTTCAAATCTAAAAACAGCATCAAAGTTAGCAAGAAGAATGAGGTGTTAAGGAAGTGGTGATAGAGTGAAAAGACAAAAAGTGCCATAGGGCAGTGGTGAAGACTTTTCTCTGTTTGCTGGTGTGTGGTAATATAGCATTATATGCTTGAAGATTAAGCATTAGCATTATTATAAACCATCTTAGTTTGAAAATAATGAAGGAGGAAATATAGCATAAGAATAAATAGAAAAACACAGAGAAAGACAGAGAAGAAAGGAAAAGAGAAAGAAGATAATGAAAAACAAGAAGAAGAAACAAAAGGGGCAAAGAAAAAAAACTGAGAACAGAATACATGCTCCCCACATCGTTTATCATAGAAGATGGAAATTAAATCATCATGGGAGTAATCAAAATTAATAAATTTAACAAAATTAAATGCCAGTGAAATCACAAATCAAATGAACACCATTTGACAGTGCTGAGATCAAATTGGTATAATCACTTTGGAAGAATAATAATTTCTTACAAAACTAGACATTCTCATATAACCCACAATTCACAATTCTTAGTATTTGCTCAGTGGAATAAAAAACATATGCCCATTTCCCTTCTGCATGAACTATAGCAGCTGAAGGCACCCCCCCTACAACTCGGGGATTGAAATGAAATAACATGAGCAGCTAAACCTCTCAGTGAGAGCAGAATACAGGCCTTAAAATACTGGGCCTTTCCTTGTGAAATGGAATTAAACCAAGTCCTTCTGTACCAAAATACCAGCATCCCACCCACTGCTGCCTTCTTCCCTGCAGGAAAATGGTCCAGTTGCTTCACCAAATTCTGAAAGAAAATAATGGCTATCCATACATCCCAGATAGTCCAATCCGTTTGATATCTCTAGCATTTTTAAAAATTGATGGGAAGGACAGATTTCCCTATCTACAGTAGCCTAATTCTAACCCCTACACTCTGATAGAAATGGCTCAGCTCTGTAACTTAACCTTATCAAATTTCCAAGCCAGTAATTATTTGAGATATAAAAATCCTGAATCACACAATAACACGTGACAGCTGAACAACTCAATATCTTATAGTTATGTTATCCCAAAAGTATCACAGGAAATCTGATGAGAAATTTGCATAGTAATCTGCTAAATTCAGTGAGCCTAAAGAATAACACAGATGATTTAACTAGCACCAATCACAGCTCAGTCATTTCTTAAACAATGGTTTGAGGAACACCATAGATAGATATAAGAACATTTCAAATTGAATGTGTTGATCTAAGTTGTTTTTTTTTGTTTGTTTGTTTTTGTTTTTTTTTTTTAGTTTTTGGGTCACGCCCGGCAGTGCTCAGGGGTTACTCCTGGCTCCATGCTCAGAAATTGCTCCTGGCAGGCACGGGGGACCATATGGGGCACCAGGATTCGAACCGATGACCTTTTGCATGAAAGGCAAACGCCTTACCTCCATGCTATCTCCCCGGCCCGTTGATCTAAGTTTTAATAATTCCACTAGTCTTTGTATTGTAACAAGTAATATAAAGCAAATTTGTTTGTGCCTGAGTCATACTGATGATAAATTAGTGTTTAAATATTTAATGCCTAACATGATTGTATTCTTAGTATATCATTGTGTTATAAAAACTAGAAAAGTATATATATGCCCACATCTATATACATACAATTGAATTATCATATTAAGTAATAATTTGCAAACCATATAAGCAACCAAGATATTCAATATGTTATGGATCAATTGTAATATAACTAGGCATTAAACTATTAATCCAATTTAAAAATTGAGCTATCAATTCAGAAAAGACACGGAAGGAATTTATATGTATAATACTGAAAATAAACCAACTTGAAAACAAATACTCTTATCATTTAAAATACAACCTAGATGGAGAAAACAAAACTCTAAAAACAGTGAAAATATCAGTGATTGCTTCGGACTTCAGGGGCATATATAAGTGGAGTGCAGAAAAACTAAGGACCATGAAACCGATCGATATGACAAAATGACAAATGCTAGAAAAATATAGATATTTCAACCTGTAAAATATAGGGAAAACTGTAATATTTTTGGGATGTGATTAGACCTTCATATATTTAAGATCTGACAATTGCAGCAATGGCAGATGGGTGGAATATATTTATAATAAACGGTCCGTGTATATGTTTTTGTGTGTTTGAAAGAACTATATAGGAAATCTACATACCTTAGAAACATTTTTACACTAAACCTAAAATCGAACAACAAAATAGTGTTAAAACATTTAAAATATCATTAGAGTAACTTCCACAGTGTTGGATAACTTATCTAATTTTTTTTCTTATTGACAAAAATAAAAAGGAGTTCCTAGTTATAGGTTATAGGGTTTGCCTGCTAAAATCCCTAATCTGAGGATCCATAGTTTTTAGATCAATATATAGGCTTTTTTTGGTTCATGAAAATCTTAGGTGACATTAAGATAGAGCGTATAACATGTGAAAGTCTCATTTATGTTCATATCTGTACTTCTCTGGAATTTCTAATAATTTCTTTTACTTGGACCTTTCTCTACCCTTTTGCATATACCGTCTAATGTGTTACCATTTGCAGTCAGAGTTGTACAGCACAAAGTCTGTAGTAATTTCAGACATTTATAAAGTGAAGGTATTTCATTTCAAGCAGCCTTTTCTTATTTCCCTTTCTAAATTTGCAAGGAAAACATGAAAAAAGTCTGCTTATCTGTATGAGTCTCTTTTCTCAACAGATCTTTGATAAAACAGCCACAACATCAACAGTGTTTGAAAGACAGATCTCAAGATACCAAATGAAAAATTCATTTGATTTGACAATTACTCAAACACAGTGGCAAAAATTATTTTGAATGATTTGAATTCTTAAGTTTGACTATCACTGCTAATTAAACCTAACTAAGTTAAAATGATTTTAAACATCCTTTTGGAATGATCCCACGTTCCTAAAAAGAAAGAGAGGCTGAGGGGTCAGTGCAAAGAGAACGTCTGTATATGGAAGAAAGAAGAGTTTTTAGACACTCCGTTTCCTAATTTTGAAACTATGCCGTGCATTTCCTTATAACATTTTACATAACTTATTAATTTTCAATCACAAACTATTGTCCTTATAGATAAAATCAGCATAATATTCAAATAGATTTATTATTTCTCCACAGTGTTTGTTGTGCAAGATAATTCCTCTTTTAGCATATTAAGAATTTCGACTTCAAACATTGAATGCCCAAACCTCTTCAATCAATCACAAAGCTTACATTAGAAGTCGTCTTTTCTCTTATTTAGAGTTTCATGTTCTGGGTGGGAAATAGTTCCTCTGTGATCTCTATTTTACAGCTATGAGAGAATCTTAATTCCCACACCATCCTGTATCTAAGATAAGTGGACACTTTTTGTATTGTAGGCAACATCTGGAAATCATTTTGTGACTATTATTAGCTAAGCATTTGAAGATCACTGGTAGGAAAGAGAGAAAACATTTTCTATTACTAAACTAAGCATACTGTCCAACTCTATAGGACCTATGGATAAAATTCTTAATAATGAGAAACAGGTTATATTATTACTAAAGACATATGTAAGTATTCAGTTGAGCAAGCTTATAAATAAGGAAATAGTTGTTCATTTTGACTCTTCTCCCTCTCTTTCTGTCTCTTCCAATCTTGCTATTTGTTTCCAGGTTGCTATAAAAATAAGCATAAATATAACAATAATTAAAGTTGCAAAAGGTGCATGTTATAAAGTTCTTTTTTATACTGATTCACTGTACAATTGTTGTATTCCAATAAGTACTAAAATAGTGAGTCTTAAAATCAATTAAGTATCAACTTAAATATTTTTGATAGTTTCCAACTATGAATTTCAGAGGATGGCTACAAGTGCTTAAACAAACATTTTTCTTCAAATATAATTTTATTATATCTATATTAAATAGACAGGTTTAGATTTCATGGTTGTTGAGACTTTGTAGTTTTGCCAGTAACTTTTAACTTTTAACTCATAAGCCTACATTTTTAATGATTATGTTTTCATGTCTTAACTTTTGATTATGTATAAAACTTTAAAACTTACTATTAGTGTATCAGCTTATAATTTTTGGTGGTCAAGAAAGAGTAACTAGTCAAGATCATAATGTGACAGGACAGTTCAGTACATAAAGATAAGTAAAAAAATATTTTATAAATGATTATTTTAAAGTCATTGATTTATTTATACATAAACTTTAAAATAATCATTTTACTTACTAAAATATAAATATAAAATGCTGTTATTTATAGGTTGGTAAAATCCTCAATCCTAAGCATTCTGGGAATAAATTTTTAACATTTTTATCTTAACATTAATATACTTGATATGAACATATTATTTATATTTATTTATTTATTTTGTTTTGGGTCAGATTTAGAAGTACAAAGACCTTACTCCATCCTTACCTTGTGCTCAGGGATCACAAGACTCAGGGGACCATGTGATAAGCAGGAATCAAACCCAAGCCAGCTCTATGCAATGAAAGTGCCCTAACCACTGTATATATCTCCAGCCCATATTACACATTGAAAAGGTATCATCTTATTAGTCTATACTTGAAATAATGCTGTTTTAATATGTTGAATATGCTGTATATATTTTCTTTTTACTTATAGCATCTATGGTCAATAATAAATGGCCCAGGTATTTATCCAATTAGTTCATAATGACTAGAATATTTAGAATAATCATACTGCTTATAAATTTAAGCAACTATTTTTTCAATTAATGTGTGAAAAAACTGGTTCTACTATCATATAATTTATTATTTTCAGAAATATTTTCAGTGCGAAGTGAATCAGAGTAATTGCATTGCTCTGTTTTTTTAAATTAAAAGAGTCAATAGATCATAAAATTCTATTGCTTTTGGCTTATAACTAACTTAAGACACAGATGCATGCAATACATTCCATAATTTATCTTATGTGTTCATAAGAACACATATAGGAATGTATACATATAGGAATGTATAGGAATGTGTCCCTTTAGCTAGCATTTGCCTTGCATGCAACTGACCTGAGACTGACCAGGTTCACTTCCTGGTGTCCTATATGGTCCCCAAGTCTGCCAGGAATTATTTCTGAGCATAAAACCAAGAGTAACCCCTGAGTGTCTCCTGGTGTGGCCCAAAAACAAACAGAAAAGACTCTATGTGTGCACAGTAGTTTCTCTGTTCTAATGTTACATAATTTATAGAATTTCTTTAACTGAATGTTTTGTTTTATGTTAGAGCCACATAGTAGTGTGCAGGATATATATCTGGGTTTGTACTTGAGTACTACATCTAGAAGGGCTTAGAAAAATACCTGGTCCCTAGGACTGAGCTAGCATTGAGTGCAGGGAAGACAAAAACCTTACAAGAAAAATAAAATTCTGGCCCCTGGGTAATTCTACCTAGGTAATTTGGTCTGAGCTGATACCCCTGGGGTGTTCACAGGATGGGTGATAGAAGATCCAGATAGAAGATCACCTTTTCTGTCTGAAGCCACAGCAACCCAAATACATCATCTCACACAAACAACACAGCTTTGAGATTGCACTCAAATAATATATAATATAATAATAATATATTATTATATATAATATGTTATATATATATATGATATAAGCATATTCTCAGGTTCTCTGGGGGTATATTTGGAATTGGGATAGTGAATACCTGTTCTTGCACACAATCACCATCTTCCTAATAGAAAAATGACAAAGTTCCTCTACCAATACCCCAAAGTAGACAAGGGCCTTATACTCTTCCAGGTAGTCTGGAATGGGATAATATACAACTTAATAATACAACTTATAATATACAACTTAACCTTATCAAACTGTGAAGCCACTAAATCTGGTTGAGGTCTATAGATCCTGAACCACCTGTAGGCAAAATTTAATGTTTCATAGTAGTTTTTGCCCCATAGCACTAGAAATCAGATGGCAAATTTATAAATCTCAGAGAGTCAAAACAGTGACACAAAAGTCTACACTAATACCAACAACAGTCCAATAAATCCTTAGACACTGCTTTATTAATACATGGAGAAGAATGACAATTATTTCAAATTAACTTGTCAATCTATGTTTTTAAAATTCCATTTGCCTTTTTATTGTAGCAAAGAATCTGAACTAAATTTGTTTTGCTTGCAAGGGGAATTTGTGGACACTGGTTAAGGGAAAGTCACACTATTGATGGGAATGTTGTTTGAACATTTAATGTTTAAAATGAATATTTATGAATAACCTTGATAAACAACAGTGTTACAATAAAATATTAAAAATAAGTAAATAAAAGTGTAGAAAAAGAGGCTTATAAGTTTTTCTATTTCTCAAAAACTCCATTTGAAAGTAAAAGGCACTTGGGGGCCGGGCTGTGGCACTGGAGGTAAGGTGCCTGCCTTGCCTCCGCTAGCCTTGGATGGACCGCGGTTCAATCCCCCCGCTCCCATTTGGTCCCCCAAGCCAGGAGCAACTTCTGAGTGCATAGCCAGGAGTAACCCCTGAGTGTCACTGGGTGTGGCCCAAATCCCCCCCAAAAGGCACTCAAAACTCAAATTTTCATAATTTGCCCTTTTTTAAAATTTCTACATTCATTCTTACTTTAACTCTCTAATACAACAGACTCATAATCACTCAACTTAAAATATAAATAATTTATTCTTCATTTATTATTGTTTATTGTTATTTCATTATAAATATTTTATACTAGTTGCAAAAAGACTTTAAAAATCAATCCATTTTTCTTCATTCCCATATCTCAGTCATTGATAAGTATAAAAATTACTTCACATCTATAGCACAATAGTTTCTTTTTACATAGCAAATATTTAAATGTGCATGTATTTTGGTATGAATTGATTTGGGGGCCTCATATGGCAGTTCTAAGGCTTACTTATAGCTCTGTGTTCAAGGTTTTAGAATATCACACATAGAATCACATATGACCAGAGATTAACCAGAACACAAAACAAATTGCTATTCCCTCTTTTCCCCTTTAAATATATTTGAATAAAAATCTCATCATTCTAAATACTTAAGGATGTTTTTGTCTACTAAATATATACCAGATATATGTACATATAAAATAGTTGTGCGTGTTCAGGATAGAATCTTAAATAATGATGTATGTGATTTCTAGATCCTTTTCTAATAATTTGCCATCTATGTACACAACCACTACTTGACTTAGTTAAATGAATGATTATATGTAGATAAACTGGTCCCTAAGGATTTAAGTTTAATCAGTCAAACATTTCAAGTCTGCCTTTGATTTATACTCTGATAAACAAGGGTTTTGGCTTCAAGCGCAAAGACCTTTACCATACAAATTGACTTTTTAAATCAGACTAATTATAACAATAATATTATTTAAAATAATTAAATTAATGGGGCTAGAGAAATGGTACAAAATGTAAGTTATCTACCTTGCATGTGGTTGACCCAAATTTGATCACCTCATTGTGTCCTCTGAGTTCTGCTGAGAGTAGTCTCTGAGATTAGAGTCAAGAGCACCAAAGCACCTCTGTTTGTGCCCCCAAAACAAACAAATAAAAATTAAATTATTATTACAATTTTATTTCTTTCTTTCGGGGAGGGGACATACCCAGTGATGCTCAGGGGTTACTTCTGGCTATACACTCAGAAATTGCTCCTCGCTTGGTGCACCATATGAGACGCCAGGGGATCAAACTGTGGTCCATCCTAGGTTAGCTACATGCAAAGTAAATACCTTATGACTTGTGCCACCACTCCAGCCACCACAATTTTATTTATTCATATTAAATATATAAAATTTTCTTAAAATTATTTTTAAAATGTATTAAATATATGTGTAGATGTAAACTACTTGTGAATCCAATTAATAAAGCAAATGTATAAGTATATAAAGCTTCAATTTGTTCCTGAGAAGAAATAGTTATCTTAATATGCATGCAAAAATTGTTTGTTTTAGAGATAAAACTGTATATTTTATATTTTCTTATTTCTTGGAAACTCTATTTAGAGAAAGATAAAATCCAACTGAAATGATCAGTAAAAAACATTTATAGGAAATGTAATACTTTATATGCTCTTCAAATTTAATTGAGGATTAAACAAAATTTGAAAATAACTATTTTGTATTCTTATGAATGTATGAAAAAATGAACTATTAAGGTTACAATTTAGGTAAGAGTCTCTGTAGTATTTTAAAATAATGTCAGAAGGGCAAAAAAAAAAGATCTTTGAAAAATGCCTCTAACTAGCTTCTCTGAGAACTTTAAAATATGATTGGCTACTTCCTATGTGCAATTGTTTAAGTTATGCATGTACCAAGAAGCCTCATGATCAAAATATGATGAAATTATTTCTTGCATAAGACACTTTCTCTTTTTGTCCTTCAAAGTCAATTACAATTTACAAATCATATATTCTTTAATAATTAGGTAAACACTGATTTTTTTTCTGTGTGTGTTTTAACCTTTCTTTTGGGCAGGACACAATAAATTAAGAATTGAATAATTGAAAAATGCAAAATTCTTCAAATTGATTATATAATTTACTATAAGTAACTTATGTAAAGTCTGTTTTCAAGTAACTTATTCACTAAAAATTAACACATATATAATTTATATAGTATTCACACTTGGTTAACCCAGGTTCAATCCCTGATATCACATATGATTCAAATCCTGACAGAATTAATTCCTGTGTGTAAAAAGACAGGAGAAAACAATGATCAGTGCCTCATGTAGTCCCAAAGCAAACATAATAGCAAATACATAAAATGTCCAACTAGGTAATATTTTTTTTTGTGGTTTCTGGGTCACACCCGGTGGTGCTCAGGGGTTACTCCTGGCTCCATGCTCAGAAATTGCTCCTGGCAGGCACGGGGGACCATATGGGGCACTGGGATTCGAACCGATGACCTTTAGCATGAAAGGCAAACACCTTACCTCCATGCTATCCCCCCGGGTCCCAACTAGGTAATATTTTTATTAAATCAAACATTGCTTGTTATGTTGCATCTTAAATATTCAGAAGAATGTATAAATGTCCATATTTATATAGACCATACATTAGCCTGTAGAGAGTATATTGAAGTCTTTGCTTTGTTACTTATTTAATTGTAATCCTTCCCCCAACTTTCTGTATCCCTAACCTTTTTTTTTTTTGGTATATGAAAGCCCACCTGGATTACAGGGCCTTTCCCACCCTGGTGGGGAGTGTTCTGGAGATTAAAGAAAAGAGATAGGGGAGAGAGACATAGCTCCATACAGAAAATGGCTTAAGAGGATAGGGCTGGGAGAGCTCATAAGAGAAAGACATGGAAGGTAGGGAAATAGGGCACAGAGGCTGCACATGGTAGAGAATGGCTATGAGAAAATAAAGCAAGCTAATTCTAGTGACTATTTTTTTTTCTCAGTGACTTCTGTGTAATATTTCTCTGCCTCTACTATTCTGCTTCATCAGACTCCTCTGTCTGAGGGTTAGAAAACATGGTGCTTGGGCAGCTTCACCCAACTTGTGGACTTCATTATTTAATATTATTATTCTCATTAAATGAAATACAATAAGTTATGTATAAGTATCAACTAATTTAGTGTTCTGTTTTCCATCATCTTAAGGATAGTCTGCATAAAGGCTAGAATGATACAATGGAGAGCAAGTAGTGCATTTGTTTCACATGGCCAATATCAACTTGAATTTTGGTACCACCTGTGATACAGAAGCCTATTAGGAGTGATCTGAGCACAGTGTAAAATCTGAAAACTGATAAAGCATGTCTCAAGGACAAATAAAAAGATTTATATATTAAAAGATGTTATGTCAGTAATATTATAAGTATTGGTTAAAGAAAACATGATGATGGGACCCGGGAGATAGCATGGAGGTAAGGCGCTTGCCTTTCATGCAAAAGGTCATTGGTTCGAATCCCGGTGCCCCATATGGCCCCCAGTGCCTGCCAGGAGCAATTTCTGAGCCAAAAACCAAAAAAAAAAAAAAAAAAAAACCATGATGATGGGCCTGGACAGTGGAGGTAAGGTTCCTGTCTTGACTGCGCTTGCCTAGGACAGACCACGGTTTCCCATATGGTCCCCCAAGCCAGGAGCGACTTCTGAGCGCATAGCCAGGAGTAGCCCTTGAGCGTGACCGGGTGTGGCCCAAAAACCAAAAAAAAGAAAACAAAACATGATGGTAGGATCGCTTCTCAGCCTTTTGGCTAAGATCAAGTGCAAAAAAAAAATAATGCTATAGATTGGAACAATAGCACTGCAGTAGGACATTTGCCGTGCAAGCAGCCAATCTGGAATGGACCCCGGTTCTATTCCTGGTATCCCATATGGTCCCTAGAGATTGCCAAGGGCAGCTTCCTAGCACAAAGCCAGTAGTAATCTCTGAGAACCACTAGGTGTGACCAAAAAAAAAAAAAAAACCCAAAATAATGCTTAATAGTTTTAAATTTTGTTGAAAAGTTATAGAGATTGTAGAATTAGTGTAATTAGTGGTGAGATAAATTTCAACAAACTACTGAACACATGTCAGCTCAAGAAAAGCTAAAGACAAAATATACCAATCCTGCTATAATCTTATATGTGTATTTTTCTAAAGGTTCTACACTATATAAAACAGCACAAATTTTTTTAAAATGTTACTAGTAAAGTGAAATAGAAAACAATAAAGCAAATCTGCCATAGGACATTCAAGGTTGAACCCTATAAAGTCGAAGAGAAAGATCGCTAGACATCGGATTTAGTCTGACAGAGCCCCAGTCCTGGGGAAAAAGAGGCATCATATTATTAAGGTCATTGGCCTTGAAGAGCACCATTTAAACCTCCCACTTCAGCACACCTTCATAAAGTAAAAGGGAGATGGGAAGACTACAAGTCACCTCAGCATGGTTCTGCCTAGTCCCAGTCAAGAGAAACTGAGTATCACAGCATAGGGACCCGATTTGTTCCTCAAGAAGCTCATTTTGCCCCCCAAACTAGATGAAGCATGCAACTGCATTTCTTTGTCTCTTAAAAACCCACTATTAGGGGCCAGCGAGGTGGTGCTAGAGGTAAGGTGTCTGCCTTGCAAGCACTAGCCAAGGAAGGACTGCGATTCTGTCCCTTGGCATCCCATATGGTCTGCCCAAGCCAGGGGCAATTTCTGAGAGCTTAGCCAGGAGTAATTCCCTGAGCATCAAACAGGTGCTGCCCGGAAAAACCAAAAAAAAAAAAAAAAAGAAAACCCCACTATTAGTGTACAAATACATCCTTATTTAGCCAAACAACAGCACACAAGAAACACCTGCAGTCTGCAACAGAAACAATGGAAATTCCATAATACTTAGTGAATGAAGATGGCAGCCCTGAAGATTCAACTAGTGCATGTAACTTTTCTGATAAGGTCTTTAGAGAAGAATTGTTGAGGCATTTTATGGAACTTAAAAGAAAACAATGAAACAAAGAGTCAATAAAACACAGGAGGATATGAGAGCAGATATGAGGAACTACAAATAGAAACAACAATCAGAAAACTGTAGTGAAATAAAAAAACTCACTGGAAAGCCTTACCAGCAGAGTAAAATTTGTTGAGGACAGAATCAGCGAGCTCTAAGATGAGGTAAATAAATCATCCAGACAAAGTAGAAGGTGGAAAAAGGTCTCAGAATAAATGAACATTTCAAAAGAGAACTATGGGGTAAATATAACACAAACAAAATAAGAATCATCATGTCCAAGAGGGCCAGAAAGGTAACATTGATAAAGAAACAACTGTCTAAGTGGTCATTGCTGGGAAGTATCCAGAGCTAGAGAAATCATGTACCCAGAGTCAGGAGGTCTCAAGAGTACCAGCTAAAAGAAAGCCAATATTACAGCAGGTGGGTCACTTGCCATAAACATAGCCACATTGTGTGAAACCAAAATATGGTTCTTGGGGCCACTTAAAGTGGCCTGAAGAAGTGATTTCTAAGCACAGACCCAGAAGTATAACCTGAACATTGAAGGGCATGGCCCCAAAACAAACAAATAAACAAAAAAAATCCCTCCAAGACATATACTAATCAAAAATATAGAATGCATAAAAGAAGATTAAATACTAAAAGCAACAATAACAAAAAAATAAAATTATATACAAAAGAACTTCCTTAGGATTTACAGCTGATTGATCAAAAAACTTCCAAGTCCTATAGTGTTATAGGAATATAGGGAAAATCTTAATGAAGTTACTATGAACCATTAATATTTTCTAGCTGGATTCTCATTTATATTTGAATAAATGATATACAATCTCACAGATAAACATTAAAAAATAACTTCATATACTAAAAACAGCTTTTACAAGAAAAACTAAAGGGGCAACAAGAGAAATCTCACGAACAAGCAAAAGTCCTGCACAAAGATGGAACAATGCTCTATGACAACAATCTTTCTCAATGTTACTGGTTAATTTCACCAATTAAGAGACACAAGAGTGGCAGCACAAATTATAAAATGGAACTCAATGTTCTTTTGCCTGCAAGAATCAGATTTTAATTGAACAAATTCAACTCAAAGTTGAAAGTTAGAAGACAATTATTCCATCTAGCAACTCACTCAAAAATGCTACCGTGGATTTCTTAGAACTGTATCCAGATCTGCTTGATGCATAAACAACACTTTCATTCTTACAGTTAAATTTCTATTGATTTCTATTTTAACACAGATAAGGTATTTAATGTAAGTTGGTAAGATATGATAGAATTTTAGATTCTGTCTCCTGAAAGAATCTAGAATTTTTTGGAATACAGTTTTCTTCTTATCAATGCCATTGCATTACCTTTTTAGTTTCACATAGGAATTTATCTGTAAATATAAAGTACAAAAAAATAAAGTGAGAATGTCAAAATTTCTAAGAAAAATTTGGCTGAGTCATTTGTTAGGAATGCATTCTGAGTGTTAAATTAGATAAGAAAGTATCAGACCTCTGTTTTGAGTCAATGCAGTCAGTATTTTTCCTTCTTGATCAAATTATCTGCTTTTACAAATATTACATGGACATAGCTAAGATGCAGTATTCTAAAATCAAAACAGATTTTCAATAAAATTTATGAAAAACTTATAGATCAAATTCTAGTAAATGAAGAAAAAATACATGTACATGAAGAAATGAAGAAAAACACATACATTTTATTTCATATAACAAGGGACTCTCAAATGTGCCTTGTTATTATTAGTTTCCACAAAATACCTGCAAAATATATCTGCTATGAATAGATTCTCATTATATCACGATGCTTTCAAAATTTAGCAAGGAGAATTTCAGAGTCTCAACTGATTTCCTATAGTTTGTCAGTGTTATTTTTATAGAATAGCCAATGAAATAAATCTACACTCAATGCTTTCTAAGATTTTTTGTATTGGGGATAAAGACATAGCATAGTGGTTAAAAATGTTTATCTTGCTTATAGCTAACTCAGATGTATTCCCAGAATTAATACAGTCCTTTGAGCAATGCCAAAGTATTCCCTTAACAGAGGTAGGAATAGCCCTGAACAAAGCTAGATGTGGCCCCAAACCTACTACAAAGACTCCTTTTTGTTATTTATAAAAACTATGAACATTTTGGATTTTATAGCGATACTCAGACTTTATTTCCTGTTTAAATGTTTAATCAAATTCTTTGAGTGACATTATTGTTTAAAATTATATATGCCAAAAATTCTTTAAATGTTTCAAATTTATATATAATGTATATGAACATTTTAAAAGCATGCCTGTAAATTTATTAAAAATACGATCTAGGGCCTGGAGAAATAGCACAGCGGCGTTTGTCTTGCAAGCAGTAATCCAGGACCAAAGGTGGTTGATTCGAATCCCGGTGTTCCATATGGTCCCCCGTGCCTGCCAGGAGCTATTTCTTGTTTTTGTTTTTTGTTTTTTGTTTTTTTTTGGTTTTTGGGCCACACCCAGTGACACTCAGGGGGTACTCCTGGCTATGTACTCAGAAGTCGCTCCTGGCTTGGGGGACCATATGGGACACCAGGGGATCGAACCGCGGTTCGTCCTAGGCTAGCGCAGGCACCTTATCTCCAGCGCCACCGCCCGGCCCCAGCAGGAGCTATTTCTGAGCAGACAACCAGGAGTAACCCCTGAGCACCACCGCCGGGTGTGGCCCAAAAACAAACAAACAAACGAACAAAAATACGATCTCAAAACTCTTGTAATGCTTATTATACAGAGGCATATTTAAACTCATAAAATTTAGTAAGTTTTTTAGCTTGCCAATTTATATACACAAATAATCTGGCAATGTATTCCAATTACTACTATATTTTCTAGAAACAAACTAGGGCATATGCTTATCTAAATATGTTCTTTTATATTTTAGTATGCATCAGTAAATGCTTAATTTCAGTTTACTGTAGTTTGTACATGGAATGTATCTGGTGATGTAATAATGATGGAATAAGAGAAATATGCAAAGGATATGTCTCAAAAACTGAAAAAAAAAAGCCCATAGGTTATGAGTACTCTTTTGCATTAAAATGTATTTTATTGAGACCGTAAGAGTTTTTTCTCCATATTTCTTTAAAATCTCATGCTATTTTACAGAGAAAGATCAAATTTCCAGCATTGAGGAAGTATTATTAATTCAAGTGAAAGCATCATTTTGAAATATTTTAATATAAAATTCTACTTAGGATCAAATTATAATACTAGGTGACAGAAAGGAACTTACATGGTACATTACTGTTCCATCACCTAAATAATAGTAGCCTTTATTTCAAACCTAAGTGATTAAGATGATAAGAATGCCAGCCTTCACATGGACAACCTGGTTCCTTTCCTGGCACCCAACATGGTCCCCTGAGCCCAACAGGAGAAATCCCTGTGTTAGGCTCCAGAAATAAACCATGAGTGCTGTGAATCCAAAATCAGAGAGAAACTAGAAAGATCACACCTAAGAAAGAGTGTGTTGCATTTTACTCTCAGTTTCATATAATGAACTTGACAACATATAGTTATGCTTAAGTTAGTTGTTTCTTGTATCTCGTACTTAAAATACATTCTAGTTCACATAGTAATAGTCATCTCTCTCTTTTTTTCTTTAATCTCTAGTCGTCCCATATAATAGGAAACATTAGGTCAAATTATGTCATTATCTATACTATATTTATCCTGGATTTCTGATTAATACCATTTTATTCTGTGGTGTACTAAACATTTTTATGAACTCCCAAGTAGGAATGAAAAAATAAAAATGGAGTTCTTTGAGGCTGGAAAAATGTTTGAGTAGAACCTGAAATATAATCTGCAAACCACGGTTCCTCTTCATTTTATGTGTATTTCAAGGGAAATTTAATTCAGATGTTTCTGATTAATGCACACTTAGCTCATCAAACTCTTCGAGCAAGACTTTATTTGATTTCTAGGAAGCTTTTTCTTTGTTATATGTTTTCCTTGTACATAAAAATCTAGTTTTGCAATAAGTAGTAAGCAAAACTGGAAATGACTCTGATATATTTTAAAAACATGTCTGAGTTCATAATTTTATTTGGTGAGAACAGTAATAGCTACCATTTCTCTTCATTTTAACAGCAATAAAAATGCTTTACTAGAACTGACTTAATCAAACTCCACAAATTAGAAAAATAATTTTTAAATTTAGACTACATTGAACCATACAATCTTTGATGGTAAAATGGCTAACATATGTTAGAAGCAGTAATAGAAAGTAATTGAACCAAAAGTTAAGGATCTGGTTTCTAACCTTGATTCAGCCACACACCTGGGTGATTTTAGCATCACTCTGTTTTCCTTTATCTTTATAAAGAAGAAGTCAGATAAGATGATTTCTTGGAATATTTTTCAGGCCTATTAAATTTATAAATTTGATATTTGTATAAAAATGTTGAATATATTTATCTTATATATGACAAGGAATTTATCTTAAAACACTTGCAAAACCACAATTTTATGCCCAGTATTAAGATAAGTAAAAGATTGATTTAGAATTATTTTAGTTAAATTTATGTTAATATATTTTGCTCAAAATTCAATTAAGTAAACTTTCAGAGAAACACTTTCTTTAATTATTTTTCCTGTTACTTGTCCTTATATAAAATTTAAAAATAAGATAGGGTTAAATTATCCTTGTGTTTTGTAAATTTGCCAAAAAGCTTATAGTGTGAACAATTAATGGTCTATAGCTATCACATCAAAATATTAATGAGGATTAATATAATAAAAACGATCTCAAAACACTGAAAAATTTGAGATTTTTTTAAAAAAGTATATTGGTGTAAATTATGCTGCAGTCACAAAGAAACCTATGTATTAATGTCTTTAAATAATGGTATATTTATTTTGAGGAGTTTATTTCTGTTTGAGGGTCACCCCTGCAGTGCTCATACTTACTACTGACTATGCTCAGAGTTCATACCTGGAAAAGCTCAGGAAACTGGGGTGCCAGGAATGTAACCTCAAACAGTGAGTGCAAAGTAAATGACATATCTTCTACACTATTTCTCCAGCCCCCTTAGAATATATTTCTTGACCATAGTCTAAAGTAACTGTGCTCTACATTGTCCTATAGGGACTGAGCTATTCAAACTTTATCTTTAGATTTATTCCACAATCATAACCTCAGTTAGTGGGGCATGACCAATCATTATCCGGTTCTCAAACTTTTACAGAGTAGCATGTAATATTTGATCAAATTTTAGAGAATAACTTTAAGTTTCCTAACTACTCATGAACTTCAAAATTAAAAATAAACTCAAGTCTATCATGTGCTCAGAAAACAAATAAATGTTAGATTGTGTTGATGAGCTACATATACGTGGTCTCTGAAACACACACACATAACTTTAGCAGGATAATCAAGTAAAATAAGTTGACT
>PVKC010020700.1:0-18499 GCA_004027635.1 Crocidura indochinensis
TCTTTCTTTCTTTCTTTCTTTCTTTCTTTCTTTCTTTCTTTCTTTCTTTCTTTCTATCTCTTTGTTACTGGTTTTGTCCTACATCTGGTGATGCTCAGGGATTAATACTGATTCTGTACCCAGGAATTCCTCCTGGCAGTACTTCAGAGACCATATGGGATGACAAATATCAAACATAGGTCAGTTGCATGCAAGGCAAGCTCCCTACCAACTTCAGTCCTAACCTTTATTTTTTTAATTTTTTAAAATTATATCTTTATGTAAGCATCATGATTACAAACATCACTGTAGTTGATCTTCTATCATAGAAAGAACAACTCCCTCTTCACCAGTGCAACATTTCCACCACCAATGTCCCCATTTTCCTCCTCCTCCACTCCCTGCCTACAGAGAGACAGTCCTCCTATGTTTCTCTCTCATTATCATGATAATGATAATGTTAATTATAATGATAATTGTTAGTGTAGTTATTTCTCTAACTGCACTCACCACTCTGTGGTGAGCTTCATATTGTGGTCCAGTTCTTCTAGCCTTATCTCTATTGTCTCTGGACATTGTTACAATAATGTCTTTTATTTTTCTTAAATCCCATAGATGACTAAGATTATTCTCTTTTATCTCTCTTTCTCTGACTTTTTTCACTCAGCATAATAGTTTCCATGTTCATCTATGTATAGGGAAATTTCATGACTTCATCTCTCCTGATGGCTGCATAATATTCTATTGTGTATATGTACCACAGTTTCTTTAGCCATTCATCTGCTGAATGGGCTTGGTTGCTTCCAGAGTATGGCTATTGCAAATGGAGCTGCAATGAATATAGGTGTGAGAAATTTTTGAAGTGTTAGCATTTTTTGTATTGTGAGCATTATTGTATTGTATTTTTATATTCCTAGGGTATATAACTAGGAGTGATATAGCTGGGTCATATGGGAGCTCATTTTCCAATATTTTGAGGAATCTCCATATTGTTTTCCACAAGGCTGGACTAGATAGCATTCCTACCAGCAGTGAATGAGCGTTCATTTCTCTCCACATCCCCCACTAGCACTGATTGTTCTTGTTCTTTGTGATGTGCGCCATTCTATGGCGTGAGATGGTACCTTACTGTTGTTTTGATTTACATCTCCCTGATGATTAGTGAATTGGAGCATTTTTTCATGTGCCTTTTGGTCATTTGTATTTCTTCTTTGACAAAGTGTCTGTTCATTCCTTCTCCCCATTTTTTTTTTTTGATGTGGTTAGATTTTTTCTTGTTAAGTTTTGTCAGTACCTTGTATATCTTAGATTAGATATTATCCCCTTATCTGATGAGTATTAGGTGAATAGTTTCTCCCATTCTGTGGGTTGCTTTTGTATCCTAGTCCCTATATCCTTTGAGGTACACATGCTGCTCAGCTTAATATAGTCCCATCCCATCTGTTTATCTTTGTTTCCACTTGTATGAAGAGTGCTGTTTCCTCCTTGAAGATACCTTTAGTCTCAATGTCATGGAGTGTTTTACCTATACACCTAATGGTTTTGGGTCTGGTATCAAGGTCTTTAATCCATCGGATTTGACCTTTCCCACCCTTTGTTCTCATTCTTCTATCACATGTAGAAAAGAACCAGTACTAAATTCCTACTGTGTGTATAATGGCTTACAATGGCTTCTGTTTTCTCAGTTGGGCCTTGTTTGAAATTGGGGTTCAAGGTGATACCCAGAAGAAACTACATGAGCTTTGAGGTGGGGAAACAAGTGATAGTACAAGGAAAGTGATGGTTTGGAAAGTGTATGCAAGCTACATGTCTCTTGTTACATCCCTGTCATACCAGCAGCCCTTTTAGGGGATGATACATCTGAGCCACATCCTTTCCTCATGAATTGACAACCTAAAAACCAATTTTAGGAATGATGACAATTCAGATCTCTCAAATTTCAGATCTGGAGAAATCATCATCAGCTGAATCCAGATAATGAATTCTTTTGGGGTCACACCAAATGGTGCTCAGTGGTTAGTCCTGGCTCTGCACTCAGAAATTGCTGCTGGCAGGCTCGGGGAATAATAAATGATGAGGATAGAAACTGAGTAGGCCGCATAAAAGGCAAATGCCCTACTCACTGTGCTATAGCTTCATCCCCCCAGATGACAAGTTCTTATAGCTTCAGCCCATCCCCCCAGATGACAAGTTCTTAGAGAATGGTGGTATGATAAGATGGAATCACTTCCTGAACAAGGCTGTCTCCAGAATAAGAGCACTGACCTTAAACAGATTTTCAAGGACATGATAGCATCCTGCCTTAGGGGTCTCTGGTTCAAGGATCCAGTCTAGGTCTCAAACATACAAGGCATGAACCCTTCTGCTGGACCATGTCTCTAGCAGCTATTTTACATTTGGGTGGTGGCTTGTTACAATTGGTGCAGCTCTACCAGAGCTATATGAATTATGGTGAAGAGTTAACACTGTTATTTAACACTTTTCATTCTTAGTTAACATTTCAGCCAAAGTAAAATCTGGAAGTGTAATTTACAGAAATAAAACTTCTGCCTAAATAAACACATTCAAATTGATTTTTGGCCTCATGGGAATATCAGATAAGTAATATTAAAAGTAGCAACAGCAATAAACCACCAAACCACGCTACTCTATAGTTCCCCAGAGTGGAGTGCAGCTATACATTAACAGTCTATGCTTTCTTGGGAGGCTTATTCATATTAGAAACCTTATAAAACGATCAGCTTCCAATAGAGAGTCCTATGTCAAAATGAAGATTGGGGTTCCCATGAGGGTTTCGTTAGTAAACAGATGATTTTTCATCCTACAGCTTTTATCACCCTAAACATGGAGATAGGAAGATTTCTCACCATTGTAACACTAATGTGGACTTCACAACAAAATATTGTGTGAGATTTGTCTGTGACTTTCTTTCTCATTTCCAACTGAGGGCTCATCCCGAATTTTCTTTGTACTGCTGCACAACACTCCACAATGTTGATATTACTGTGCTCAATAATCTGGGATCCCAGCAACAATTTGCTGCTGACAGTAATATTTAGTTTATAAATCTGTAAAGGATTTGCTCTAGAGCAGTGGTATGTGCCATTTTGTAAGTCCAAGACCTGTTGGAGAATCTGAGAATTATAGTAAACCTCAGGAAAATAGGCATATGAACCACAGTCACAAATGAGCATATGTACACACACGCACACACATGCACACTTTTTGCAGGGGTTTGGATCACTTCCCACAGTTCTCAGTGGTTACTCCAAAATCACTCCTGGCAGGCTCAGTAGACCATAGGGGATTGAACCCTATCGTCAGATGTGTGCAAGTCAACACTTTCCCCATGGTGCTATTGTTCTAGTTCCCTCCCCTTTTTATTGAACTCTCATCATATTTACTGGTACCAAACTAAGACCCCTATCCCCATCCTTTTCCCACCCTCCACCCTGTGCTTGGTTAGACATGATTCTTTTACTCATATTTAGAATGGTTCCAGATGGTGCTACATAGGTAACTACATTTTTATTTATTTTACTATACAAAATAATTTATTTCCCCCATTCACTTAGGACTCTCTCTTTTTTTTTTTTTTTAATTTTTTGGATTTTGGGTCACACTCGGTGACGCTCAGGGTTACTCCTGGCTATGCACTCAGAAGTTGCTCCTGGCAGGCATGAGGGACCATATGGGGAACCGGGGGATCGAACCGCGGTCCGTCCTAGGTTACTGCAGGCACCTTACCTCCAGCGCCACCACCCGGCTTCAAATTTTTTTTTTTTTTTTTTTTTTTTTTTGGTTTTTGGGTCACACCCGGCTGCGCTCAGTGGTTACTCCTGGCTCCATGGTCAGAAATTGCTCCTGGCAGGCACGGGGGACCATACGGGGCACCAGGATTCGAACCGATGACCTTTTGCATGAAAGGCAAACGCCTTACCTCCATGCTATCTCCCGGGCCCTCACTTAGGACTCTCATATTTGTCTATTTAGGGGGTGGAGTGGTGCTGGTATTTAAGCCCAGGATCTTATATTTTTTTAAATGATGAATTGAAACTTCAAGCTGAAAAATTTGTCTCTTTGGAGAGATGCTTCCTGATTTCAGGCTTATTCTACAGCAAATAATTCCATGCCTTGTACTAAAAGATTTCTCTATAGTGATATTAAATGTTTCTGCACCTGAAATAGTAATTTCCTTCTGCTATTTTGAGCTATTTCTCTTATTGGCATCACAGAAGATAAAGTCTTATGATTAAGGCAGAGATTTATGGAGTGTTCTTTTAAGTGTATGTGTTTGTTACTTTTCTGTGCTGAAACAAATATGACACAAGACTTCCATTTGGGGATTGATTGGGGACTGAAGTAACACATACATTGTGATAAGTCACAGTGAATTCTGCCTATACAATATCTGTATCTCCTGTGGGTTCAAGGGTAGATAATTTTGCTCATTCTTCTGGCCTCTGCTATGGGTTGTCAGGGATAGGACTCCTGCTCATAAGTCTCCAAAGTGTTCAGCTGTGAAATAAAGACCGAGACAATAAAATGCAATTGATCCCGAGCCATTGTGATCTTTCAATTTGGTGTAAGTACAAAATAAGTATTTAAAGTGGTTCCATAAATTTTCCTTTTAACTTTAAAACTTCATAGATTAAAAATATTTATAGGCTGACTTGGTCAGAAGATTAGGAAGAACATGTGCTAGAAGCAAACCTAAAAATACAGGATGGAATATTAGAGATAGGCTGAGTGGAATCAACCTAGTGCAAGTGGATAAATGAGCATCCTGTAGCATCCAGGCCCAAGAGCAGATACCATATATATATATATATATATATATATATATATATATATATATATATATATATATATATATATATATATATATATATATATATATATATATATATATATATATATATATATATATATATATACATATATACACATATATGCATATATAGGATATGTCAGTTTATATATTACAAATTAAAAATAGACTTCCTCTGAAATCTGTGTACTTACTTGATGTATGTTAGCCTCCTAAAAGTGGATGTTACTTCTAGAGGGATAATCTTTCAAATTGAGTAACAAAGGATATGCTGGATCCATGAAAGGAAATTCTGAAAATACTTGTTACTCATTCATCCAGGAAATAGGCATAGCTGAGTACCTACTGTGAACCAGGAAGTATGTTTGGTATATAGTAAGAGATGAATAAGAGAATCTTCTACTCTCTGGACTATCTTGGTGTAGTTAAAGATACTAGTAAACAGCCATGTGACCAAAGTAGGAGATATTGTTTGTATTACTGACACAATGAATTATTGGAGCACTGAAGAAATATTCTTCTCATGTTTTGAGGAGTTAGGACACCTTTTCAGTAGAAGTGATCTTTTTTCCAAAAGAGAAAGTATGGACCAGGAATAAAAAGAAGGAAAGGCAACCCAGATTAGTATATGTGGAGATAAAGATGGAGTTTCTGAGAGATCACTATGTGAACTTGGCACAACAGTGTTGGTTGGGGAGTGGACTGGGGTTTGGGAGGAGCTGCCTGGAGACAGAGCACAGGGCCCTGGTATGCTCTGGTAGTCATAGAGTATTCAGAAGTCAAAGGCTTATGACAAGGCAGCAGAGTGTGGAGAAAAGGGTATAAATCTTCGAGATTCCAAGGAGGTGAAATGGAAGTAGAACTTTTTGAGAAATGCATTACAGAAGATGCCTAAAAGGAGTTTGGAATGGCCCATCCTCCTGATTTGGATAACTGGATTAATGGTAATGCTCTTCTCTCTAGTTAGGAAGAAAAAGAGGGCAGGGAATGAGGTTGACTAGTGGGGAATTCCCTTTTAGTATGGTATCTCAGACAACTAAATTTGTGTTTCTCTGATTTAAAGTAGACAGTAGACTCTGAAATACGTTGAACTTGAGCTTATGAATTTCAATGCATATTTAGAGGTCATCAGTTGAAACTGATGAAATTTGGGAGTCATCAGTTGCACCTTTGAGTGTGGGTGAAATTTTAGAGACAGAAGCTGAGAACAGAACCTGAGTTAGCATTATAATTTAAGAGGTAAAAGGAACAAATAATAAGGAATACCAAGAAAAGGCAGAAAGAATATTGAGCAGAAAATAAAGGGAAGTGGCAAATAAGCCAAAGAGAGAAGATCAAGAAGAAAGTAGGTAAAAGAACTCTGGAATGTCTTCAGATTGGAAATTACTTCTAAAAGGCCTAATTCTTGAAAGAGAATTGAAATGTTGCAAGTCAAACTTTTGAGTTTGTTTGTTTGTTTGTCTTTTGAAAGGGCAGGATTTGGACCAGGCCCAGCTTACTCCTGGCTTACTCCCAACTTCAGAGTTCAGGGCTTGTTCCAGGCTCTGCGCTCAGGGATCACTCCTGTTGGTGCTGAGAATTGAATCACGGTTAGTCACATTCAAGGCAAGTGCATTAAGCCTTATAATAGCTCTCTAGCCTGGCATGATCATAGGAACAAATGTTGAAGTGAGCAAGTAGACAAAAAACATCTACTAAAATCTAAAATTTCCAGAACTTGATTTGAGTTTTAATTTACTTATTTTTTAATCTTTTTATCTTTCATTTTTTTTGTTTTTGGGTCACACTCGGCAGCGCTCAGGGGTTACTCCTGGCTCCATGCTCAGAAATTGCTCCTGGCAGGCACGGGGGACCATATGGGGCACCGGGATTCGAACCGATGACCTTTTGCATGAAAGGCAAACGCCTTACCTCTATGTTATTTCCCGGGCCCCTATTTTTTAATCTTTTAATTTGTGTGCCACACCCAGTAGTGCTTAAAGAATACTCCTGACTTGGTGCTCGGGGGTTGCTCCTGGAAGTGCTCAGGGGATGCTACAGAGGGATTTGAACTTAGGCCTCTCTCATGAAAAGCATGTGTATGTTTCAAATATTTAAGCTAGCTGTCTGGCTACTAAATGGATGAATGGTCTACTCAAACCATGAGACTTTCTAACACCCAAGTTTTTTATTCAATTAAAAAAATATCAAAATGCAGGCCAGATAGACAGTTAAGTTTATTAAGGACATAGGCCTAAGAGGAGTATATTTTCTAGCCCAACAATCCATGTTAGAATCCCTCACACTATGAGGGTCACTTTAGAGCACAGAGCCAGGAATAGTTCCTGAGCATCACTGAGTGTGGTTCTATTCCCTTCCTCCAAATAAATAAAGTATAATACATTTATTATAAATACAATTATAATAAATAAATTTATAATAAATAAGTACAACAAATTATTGTTTCTAATTTCTGATAAATTGAGCCTCCTTCTCTCAGAGGTCATGGCTCAGTTTTCTGAGTATTTTCATCCATAAGATTTTGCATTCACAAGAATTTGTCATCCACCTGATTTTAAACAATTTTCTTTATAATGGTTAATACTGTAAGATCCTCCAGAAACATATTTTAACACACTGTAGATTCTCAGCTGTTGGTATTGCTCACAAACAAAACCAATAAAAAACAATATTTCACATAGTTCCCTTAATATTTCACTTCACTGACGAAAAAAATGTCAGTTATTGTCTTTTATCCATTATATTTTGGTTGGTTGGTTTTGTTTTTTAGGTCACACAGTAAAGACTGGTGGTGCTCAAAATTTACCCATGGCTCTGTACTCAGGAATCACTCTTGGCAGTGCTCATATGGAATGCTGGGGATAGAACCTAGGTTGTCTGCATGCAAAGCAAGTGCCCTACCAACTGTATTATCATTCTGGTCCCTGCAGTTACATTTTTTGAACAGCTGGAATTTCATATTTCAATATTAGAATTGAAGAAACATGAAGGTTGCTTGCTAATCATGTTCTCTGAAGTGAAATCCAAGACAGTACTGCTGTCCTTGGATCAGATCACATACCACAAATCCTAAAAGATTTGGGCATTATAGAAGGGAGGGTGGCAGAAGACACCTATTGGAGCTGAGCTACAGCACTTGGGTCCCCACTGACTAGTAATTGCCTGAGAGGGCATTGCATGGGAAATGAAAGGATGCCAAAGAACTGAAGTGAGACCCTGTACTCTGGAAGTTTCTAAACTCATATGGTCATGGTCCTGGTGGGGGGAGGAGGGACCTCATTGGGCTATGTATGCTGTTTATATTTCACTAATAATAGTCCCTGGGGTACAGGAACCTGAACATTGGAGTCCCAGAGTAGATACTCTCATATAATTGATAATTGAGAATAATTGCCCATCATTCAGTCACCCTGGAACCAAAAGAACATAGATACTAAAATGCCAGAAAATAAAGATTCTTTTTTTATCTCTTCAGTGGTAAGAGTTGATTTAGACTGATAAAGATTTATAAGTATATCTGCAGTCATAAAACATGCTTTCTAATTTAATGAAATAGATTCTTAAGGCAGTAGGAATTGTTTTAAAGCAATTTACAATTTTTAAAGCAATCTTTTCTAGAAGGCAAAACTATTGATTGAGGCATCTGAATTATGTCAAAGACATCTCAAATCCAAATTCAAGATTTGGGAAGAATTGGTAAGGCACATACTCACTGGAAGGAAGGCTGGGCAGGATGGTGAGGCCTACCAAGAAGACCCAGAAGTCTAAGATAGAAGCATCTTTTTCCTTCTCAGCAATATGGACATGGATAGATTTGGGGAGAAACACCAACATTGTGGTATGTCTATGGGAAATAAGGTCATGCATCTTGAGCGTAGAAGGTACACTTGTTCTAAAATTTGGGAAGCTTTACCATGCCCCCACATCCATGATTCAGTTCTTCCTCTGCAGTATGTAAGCCAAGCTTTGATGTTACTGCCTTCAACATTTTCAGTTTTATTTGGAGTTTAAGGATATCAACATTCTGTGTCTATCAGCCTGGGGCCTACACTGACTGTGACAAGTGTTCTAAGAGGCATTTGAAACCACTGACAGAGATCAAAGACCAGTTCACCTAAAATGACAGTCATTTATGAAACCGATTCATAGGTCAATAATATCTCTAGAGCAATTCTTATGTCCCTAGGCCCTAGGGATATAATCATGAACCAAAAAGTCAAAAATCTTACCCTCCAGGAGAGTCTCCTCTCAAGAGAGGTTAAAATTGAGAAAAATGCTGAAATCATGAGCAAATGCACAAATAAGCTTCAGTTTATATTTCCAAGTAAGAAATACTGGCTAATTCAGACAACAGTGCCTAGATTCTATGCTATCTTGATTAAATAAATAAAAAATTATTTATAAATTAAGATATCTTTGTTATAAGAATTTGCTTTCTCTTAGCAGTTTCTTATATTAACATCTGTGATGAATGTATACAAATGTCACATTAATGGGCACTTAGTTTTAGAAACTGGAGCTGAAACAGAAAATTGACTTTGTGTATGTGCTAAATTGTTCTTCATTTGGTATAGGCAGCTAACAGTTCTTTCTTTGGTCATATATTTGCTTTTTATTAACACTCTTCCTTGGATCTTCTTAGCAACAAGATGTCAAGAACTCCATTGAGAAAATGAAAATGCCCTTTAAAAGAGATTGGAAAACCTCTCATCATTTTTTTTAGGTTGATTTATTGTTTAACAGCAAAGTTTCACCATAATGGGGCTAGCTTGCTAGGTTTTAAAGGATATATAAGAGAATTATTTTTACTAGATTAAATGACAAAATACTGAGTGTAAAAGCTTAGAAAATTCAGGCAACTTTATATTTTTGGCAATGGGCTTATAATTTTTATCTGAGGATGAGGTCCCTAACAGTGCTCAGTGAGCCTCAGGGCCACTCCCGGTGATATGGCTTAACAGAGTCTGTTCATAGTCAGGGTCTGAGGATCCAGCTTTGTGAAGATCTGTGGACTATACTTGGAGTTGCTCTGGGGAGCCATGTGGGTGCTGGGGACTGAACTGAGCTTCTGAGCATACACCCCTAACCTCTGAGCTAGCTCCCAGCTATCTAAATATATTTTGAGATTAAAAATTTACTTCACAAAATTAAAATTATACTTCAGATCTAAAGTATATTGTTTCATTACAAAGCTGTATTTTAAAAAAGAGTAGTTCAGCTCTTGGCCCCAGAAGAGGAAAGTAAGGAGAAGGAAGGAAATGAGTGAAGAGAAAGACAGATATGAAATAATGGGGACAGAGGCCAACAGGACTCAAGTGCATTGGAGGTGTTAAGAAAGGATAGGACATGGAGTCAACACCAATAAAATCATGAGACTCAAACTCGAAAACTTAAAAATGGGCCTGTTATACCGGCAGGTTGGTATACAGATGGTATTGGATGGACTCTGGGAACATTGGTGGAGGGAGGTTGACACTGCTGATGGAATTGATGCTGAAACATTGTTTGTTTAAACCTTAATCTGAATAACTTTATAAAACACAGTGCCTTAAATAAAAATGAAAGAAAATTCATTGTGGTCTTCATATCTAGTACATGTAATAGATAAATGCCTTTTTTTTTATCTTCAAAAAGGATTAGTGAATTTTCCTGCCTGGGAGAAATTTCATCAGTCTTTTCACTCTATAATATTCTTGTCATTTAACTACAGTTTTTAAAATATGAAGACTAAATGTGTTTTTACAACTGAATCCTGGAGGCTGGAGATATTATAGAAATATTTTTTCCTAATCCCTAATCTGAATTTGAAATAATAGTTAAATATTAGGCATTTCTTTCCAAAGCACTCTTATATATTTTTAAATACAGCTAAAAAAATACAGATTCAGGGACTGGAAAGTTAGTACAACAGGTAGGAATTGCCTTGAATACATCTGACTCAGGTTTGTTTCCTGAAATTCCATATAGTCCCCTGAGACTCACCAGGAATGATCCTTGAGCACACAGCCAGGGGTAAGTACTGTACAATACTGGCTGACTGTGGCCAAAATATCACCACCAACAATTATATTTGCATTCAGTTTTTTATTGTAATTCAAGTCCTATTGAAAACTAAATGGTATAAACTAACAACATCATATATAAGTATTTTTTTCTTGAAGAAAAAAGCAAAAAGGTGATTAGGCCTCAACGTTAAACTGACCACATTTATATCATGGTTTTAATGTAACCATCTACTTTTAGGCTTCTCTTATATTTGTGTCTATTAGTTTCATCACCTGTAAAATGGGATGATAACAAGCCACCTCATTCCTGTCGAGAGTTTAACGAGCTAACATACATACAGAGTTGTCAGAATTTTCTTAAATTAGTTCTTTAAGATTAACCTTCCTCTCAAAAGCCTCACATTTTCACACTGAATTACCTCTTTTGTCTTAGAGACTTATTGTCTAGTTGTAGAGGTTGAATATTTATATGGGAACAACTAAAGTTATTCCTTAATGTGCAGAAAATTAGTAGGAACCAAGTGGGTGTGGTACCAACATGCAATCACAGGACTAAAACCTGATGTGGACTCGAATAATCACCTGGATAGAAGCTATGTGGACAACTTTCTGGCCCCTATCACTACCACAACAACTGTGAAGGAACAGAGAGGAAAGTGAGAAATAGAATGTATTGTAATATTTATTTTAAAAGGAAGAATGCAGGATCCACTTCCAATAGACACTAGGGCAAGTGTAAAATGAGTTTTGTCCTGGTGGATAAACTAAGCATGTGAAAACAAAGTGATCAGACAGATAGATGAAGAAAGAAAATATGGCAAAAGTAAATTCTTAGACTTGAATCCTTACATTCATTTGGAGGTGACATCATTCAAGATATAGAGACTGAATCTTTTGACCTAAATTCTCCACTTGCAAGCAAACAAAACAGTGAGAAAACAAAGCACTGTGACTTTTAGACCACTGTTTTTGTTACTTCAATATGTGACCAAAGGTCCAGAGAGAGTACAAGGGAGAAGGCGAATAAAGAAAACTGAACACCCATCCAACCTGGGTTCTCCGTACACATGTAGTCCACTGAGCAGCAGCACTGATGTGACCTGTGTGAATCTTGGTAGCCAAGTCTGAGTTGAATTGCATCTTCTGAGCCTTACATTGAACCGTCTCTTGGTGGGTGGACCATAAACCAGAAGAACCCCCGACTCTTGGTAAGAGTTCCACCCCCATTATGGGTTCACTTTCTTTTTTTTTTTTTTTTTTGGTTTTTGGGCCACACCCAGTGACGCTCAGGGGTTACTCCTGGCTATGCGCTCAGAAGTCGCTCCTGGCAGGCACGGGGGACCATATGGGAACCGGGGGATCGAACCGTGGTCCGTCCCAGGCAAGGCAGCAGGCACCTTACCTCCTGCGCCACCTCCCAGCTCCCATGGGTTCACTTTCAATGATAAACTCTTGGTCATTTTTCAAACCACTTTAAAGTTTTCAAGGGACATCAACAGATGTAGACTATTAAGACCTGTGGATATTTAGGTAATTCTCTTCCTGAGTATTTTATTTCTTCATCTTTTCGCCCCAAGGATGGCGTGAATTCCATTGTTTTCATTAAAATCTGCATGTTTTTTCCTCATGGAGTTACATGTATTTTCATATTCTTTAACCTATAATTTGATAATTTATACTTTTCACCCTAAAATCTTAATAATAGTATTTAACCTTCATCTATCTACTTCCTCTATCTAAAGAGACTGCTGAAAATGTAAAAAAAAAAGAAAAGAAAAAGAAAAGCTTTTGTAGTTGGTGCATTTATTATCCACACTTGACAACTATTAGAAAAACCTTAATCTGCTTTTTTCAAATTCAAAAGATGTTGACTGATTTTTTAGAAAGGAGGGCCAGGAAGGGGAAACTATTTTAAAAGCTTAGGTATTCCTTCAGAAGTGTGGATTTTGAGATTTATGAAAAGTAGGTTAATAGTAATTTTCAAAGGAAAGAATAGTTTTGCTCTAAAATGAGTTTTGTGTTTTCATAACTGCTTGGTTCATTTTCTCAGGGTTTATCAGAATGAGTCCAACAGTTTCGATATTTACTTTCCATATTTCCTTGCTGCAAAATGAAGAAAGCCTCACTGAAGCACAGTTGTGGGACCTCGGAGAGATAGAATTGTAACAATATAACTCAATTCCTATCACTTTTTTTGAGAAAGGAGCTCCAGAGCTTGACTCCACCAACTCTGTATTCCTATTGCCAGCACATGCTAGTCCCAAACCTACTGTTGTTCTTCCTGAGCTTCCCTAGCAGTGGCCCAGAAGGCCTAGGAGCTGTTCTTTGCTAAGAGGGTCAGTGGTTCATGAAAGACACAGTAGAACTGAGGATTATCCAGGCCACCCTGGTAGTGCTAGGGAGTCTTCGGGGCTGTACCTGATAATATTAGGGGACTGTGAAGCTGGCATCAGACCTCAGGTGTATGTGCCCTAACTGCTGTACTATCTCCTGCTTCCCCAAAGCTACCTATTATTATTCAGACCTGGCCATCTTCCAAGATCAAGTTTCCAGATTTCCTCCTCATTCAGACCATTTGTTTACCTTTTTAATTTGTTAATCTCCCCTTTGAATCTTGCTCTTAATGAAAGGTTGAATCAGGTGAAGATTTCATGTGGTAGGGCCAGAGTGATAGATAGCACAGTTACAGGCCTTGCACTTGGTTGACTTGGGACAGATCCAAGTTCGATTCCCCCAAGAAAGATTCCATGTAGCCTGATTGCTATCCACAGTCAGGTTGGAGTCTAAATGCTGATAGATTGGGGGGGGGGGGAGATGAAAACACGTTGTCAGATAAGTCAGGATAGACCAAGACAAGTAAGCAAACCCTACAACAAAAAAGTCCAACTGCTAGATAGGCTCTGGAAAAATGTGGTGGTATGGGTCAGAGCTGTGAAGGTTCTTGGTTTACAAGTGGCAGACCCAGGTGAATCCCCCCAACATTACCAGGAGAGATCCCTGAAAGCAGAGCCAGGAGTAAGATTTAATCACAGCTGGGTGTGGCTCCAGAACAAAGGAAAAAATATGGTGGTTACAAGGGAGGAGGTGAAAGGGAGGAAGGAAAGAAGACAGTGAGTTCTCTAAATTCCAGAGTGGGTGGTAATATCCTACAGGGGGCAACCCTCCTGGGTAGAATGAGGAAGAGTTAATCATTATAGATCGTGGGAAGCATTTTTCTGAAAATTTTTTATTAAGTGAGAAGGAAAAAAATTGAGCGGAGGAGGTAAACACAAATATGAAAGGATGGGAGCCAGGAGCTCAGTGGTCTCTATCACTTCTCTCTCTAACTCTCCTTCTTCTCCCCTCTCTCCCCCCATGCAGACTCCTTTACTCACCCATTCCAGGTGTGAGAAGTTCTGATCATTCAGGTGGGATAAATAAGAAGTTGGGGAAAGAGATACCCACAGTCTGGGGGGCAGGGAGGTGGTATGGGATGCACTTGGGTAACACTGGTGTAGGGAGGTCGACACTGGTGGTGGGATTGGCCCTGATTCATTGTTATGTCTAAAACCCAACTATAAAGGACTTTGTAAATCACAATGATTTCAATAAAATTTAAAAAATTCTATTAAAAAATAACTTGTGGTGCCTAGGAGATAGCACAACCAGTAGGGCATTTGTCTTGCATGCAGCTGACCTGGGTTCAATCTCTGACATCCCATATAATCCCTTGAGCCTGCCAGAAGTAATCTCTGAGCAACCTCAGATGTGGCCCCCAAACAAAATAAAGCTTACTGGAATTTATCATTATTTCATATTTGCAAATTTATTTTGCCTTTTGCCAATTAATATTATTAAAAAACCATGATTTACAAATTCCGTGATTCTTGAAATTTAGACATGTCATGTTCTAGCACCAGTTTCCCCCAGTGTCAAGTTCTCTCACCAGGGGAACTTGCTCAATCACCTCCTCCCTCCCCACCCCCAGCCTGCCACGGCAACAGGAATATTTTACTGTTTGGCCGCTGCAGTTCTCATCTTATGCTTCCAATGTTACTCCATATACCCTGGACTTGATCCCTGTTAAAGGAAAGCGATGTTTCTGATTCTTAAAGAAGGTCCATTTCCAGTGTGCCAGTGAGTGATTTTCCTTCCTGAAAGGGAGAGTAGGTCAAAGAAGAAATTCCTTTGGGAATCTGTGTGCCCAAACTTATGGCTCTAGAACTTTGGCTTTGTGTAGTGAGGTTTATACACAGGGGGAGGTGGGAAGTGGAACCTCCGAAAATTTATGCAGGATTAGGAGTCAAAATAAACAACAAAGTAGGCCCCTATGTACACTGTCTAGTTTGAAGGCTGGGCCATCCAGTGTACTCATGAGATAGGGAATGAAGGTGGAGGAACTGGGCTTAATTTTGGCTGATTCTGACTTCCCAGGTTCAAATGCAGCTCTTTCCTGTGCCTGCTACCTTATGACAAACTCTCATGTTATTGCTTTTTGGTGCTGGGGAGCAAAACCAGACATCATCCACAGGAAGTTTGCATTCTCCCTTGAGCTTCATGGCTAGCTCACACACACCAACTTTTCCTCTTCCTGGGATTTCTCTGGACACTGACACCAGGAAGCTCAGCCGCTTTTCTCTTTCAGGGAAAAGTCTGATTTGGGTAGTTCCTTCTCCTAGGTTGGGCCTTCAGTGTGCATGTGGTCTGAGTTTTCTCAAGACAACAGGTTCTAAGCACAGCATCCTAAGAGATAGAGGTAGCTTCTTCTGTGAGCTGGGCTCAGAAGTCAGACATCACCTACCTCTTCAGCTACTTTCTACTTGAGTCTACTGCTGGCATCATGTTCCTAAACACTGCAGGTGAGAGGAAGGCAGTGAGATTCCACACCTCGATGGAAGAGTATACACTTTAAGGATTTGTGGACATGTGTCTTCCCACCAATACACAACACACACTTATCTGGGAGATTTCTCTGATCTTGGTTTTCTTGACTTGGAAGACAAGAATACTAAGAGTATGTTACCTCCTAGTTATTTTTTGTTGTCGTTTTTTGTTTCTGGGCCACACCTGGAATTGCTCAGGGGTTATTCTTGGTTCTTTGCTCAGAAATCACTCCTGGCAAGCTCGGAGGACCCTATGGGATGCTGGGAACAAATCCAGGTCAGCTGCGTGCAAGGCAAATGCCCTACCCACTGTGTATCACTCTGGCCCTACCTCCCAATTTTTTTGTGTGTGAATATGAAAGAATATTACACTATTCTCATATGTTTCAGCCCAGATCATCATCATTGCTTCTGCAGATCTGAAGCCATCCTGGTGTCATTAGCAGATCCGAACTGAGGAGTCTCTACTTTTCCAAACCCATTTGACAATCCCAGAGGCTCTTACCCTTGTGGGAACGATGACTATATATGGTCTGAATTCTTTGGTTCACCTCATTTTAGTGACAGTTTCCAGATATAGGTCAGCCACTTAAACCTGGCCCCATTTATGGCAATTTATTTCATTATAGGATAAAGCAGAGCCGTGAGTAATAATTACTGTGTCTACCTGCTTTTAACACCTTGACAAAGTAATCCTCACCTCGCCCCATGAGTAAGACTGATTGAACTACCTTCCCTCCTTCAGGATGAGGAAAGCAGAACCGGGGTCAAGTGGTTTGTTCTAAATTCTACAGAGAGAGAGAGAGAGAGAGAGAGAGAGAGAGAGAGAGAGAGAGAGAGAGAGAGAGAGAGAGAGAGAGAGAGAGAAGTTGGTTATCCTGACTTGGCTTCCCAACATGCAAATCACTATCCGGATTAACACCCATTTTCACGGATCCATACTGATAATCATTCACTGGCAGTTCAGATACAATATACAGACATTTGACATTTCCTTGGCATCATCTCTTTTTTTTATTTTTCTGTAACAGGGAACTGGCCAGTGAGTGTCTACTTAGCCTATTGTGACTTTAGGCTACAAAAGTGGCAAAGTAAAAGTGGCCTATTAAGTATGGTAAGGAACAGCACAACGGACCACTTTCTTCTTCTGTTTTCGTTCTTTCTTTTTTTTTAAATCCAATTCCTGCTTCTTAGTGCTTCTTGGGTTCACTTTAAAAATCTAGCAGAGGGACCTTTGAGAACATCCCTGCTTTACTCCGTAGGCCCCAGAAATTGTGCTTTCTTGGATGTCAGAAAAACCAGACGTTCCAAATACACATTAGGACCAAATCTTAAGTGCAGGGGGAGTCCCCTGGACTGGACCCCTCTCTCTCTCTCTAATTCTCTCTCCCTCCCTCCAGCCTGGCCCAGGGTCTGCGCTCACCTGGGGGCGCTGTGCCACCGGCTTCGGGGAGGCCGGAGGTGAGCCCAAGCCTTGGAGGCGGCGGCTCCCGCGGGTGTAGACTCGGAGAGAGGCGAATCCCAGGCTGCGAGGTCGCCGCCCCCGCCCCTCGGCCAGCCCCTCGGCCGGCCGGGAGAGGGGAGTGGCCGGCACCTCCCGCCGCTGCCCCGCACTCTCCTCTGCAAGCCGGGAGCCGTGGGTTCGCGTCCGCCCAGCAGCTTGGAGCGAGCAGCCGCCGTGGGAGCCCCCCGCAGTCTCCAGGGGTGACCTGGACTGCGACCCCGAGCAGAGAGGACTCCGGGCTGGGAGGCAGAGCATCAGAGCCCACCGAGGTAGCCCGATCGCGTCCACCCTTCTTCTCCTCTCCAAGCTTCCTCCAAGCTGGGACCCTCGGGGGGCCGGTGAGACGGTCACCCCTCGCTCGGTGACCCCCAGATCTCAAGGGTGAGGGTGAGGACCGGCCCCCTCTCCGAGACTGCGGGATTTGCTGCTGGGGAGCCCCCCTCGCACAGTGCTGGTGGCCGCTCAGGGTGGTCGCGCTCTGCAGAAGCAAGCTCCGAGGGGGGCCAGGGTGGTGGTGGTGGCCGGCCGGGCAACTTCAGGGGTGCCCCACTTGGCCCTGAGCTTTTCCGCCTACCTGTAGGCAAAGTCGGATCCCCGACCTTCCTGCCTGCCTGCCGCTCCTGCCCACACCCCGCTGCATTGCATCCCTCCGGCCCCGCAGCTGCTTCCTGGCCCTTCTCTGATTCTCTTTGCAAGGACGTGGGGTGGCCTCTCCGGGAAGGAAAGCGGAGTTTTGGAGAACAATGGGGGGCGTCCTGGGGAGCGGGGTTCAGGTGCGGCTTGCTCCGGCGCCGACCCTTTAGGGGGTGTGGTAGGCGTGTATTATGGGGGGGGGTAACTCGACCGGGTTAGGGGGGACTCGACGGGGCTTCCTGCGCGTGCAGCTGAGCTCTCTCCTCCTTTGTTCCGCCCAAGTGGAGGGGGCTGCCGGCCTCTCGTTTCCTGCCCGGGATGGGATTGATTCCCGGTGCCAGAGAGGGCAGGGGAGGGGGCGGGACTGGAATGGGAACCAGATTGGGAATCTGGGTTCTGGACCGTGCTGGCAGGCCAGCCCGGGGAAAGGAGAGAGGGGCTTGCTTCTGAGCGTAAGCTACTGGAGAGTTGATTACAGACACCTCAACAATCGATTTCCAGAGCCCTGTGGGTTCCTGAGGGGTGCATTTGTAATGCTTTGTTCTTCCTGCAGTCGGGCCCTTCATCGCTGCAACAAGTTAGGTTCTTGTGACTTCTCAGCGCGTCCCGTCTTTACTTTACTTTGCTGAAATCCAATCTTTTTTTTGATACAATGGAAGACTTTTTAAAATTTTCCCCTCCCATG
>PVKC010020701.1:0-18496 GCA_004027635.1 Crocidura indochinensis
AAAAAAGCTGTATGTAATTATAGAGTTTGTAAGAATAATAATTTATAAAGTAATTAAATTTGAAATATAAGAACACAGATAATAAAAAGACATGATCTCTATCTTTACAAAGCTAATGTAATTGAAACAAGATAATATTTATGTACTTATAGAAAGCATTGTGGTAGGATGAATGTTTTGTCAAAATTTTTTGTCAAAATTTTTGGGGATATGTATGTGAAAAGTTAGATTCAGTCTAGCGAGGTTTATTGAGTTTAGACGTTAAAGTAAATATTTTTCAGGCAAGGAGAATATGAGAATTAATTCACCAAAAATTAATGTGCTTAAAATTTTCAGTAAGTCTTAGAATTTTATCACAACATTGAGTTATTAATTGAAATAAACTTGGAAAGTAGTGTAGAAAAATGTTCAGTAACATTCTAAGGATCATTGCTTGTAAAACATCATGCACTTCATTTGAGAGATAGTTAGAACTTGTTGAAAAATATGAATACAATGACAATATGTTGTAGAAATATATTCTAGATAAAATATTTCCCTTCTGTGTGTAAAACAACACGTAAGATCCAGGTCCAGAGACAGTACAGGTATTATGTTCCTTGCATGAGGCCAACGTTAGATTGATCCTTGGTACCATATAAGGCTCTAAGCTTTGCTACGGTGACCTAAACAATCTTCAACACCTCAGAACACAAATAACACAGTATTGTTATGCCCTTGCATTGAACCGCAGTTTAATCGACTGAGAAGTGCTGGAAAGATCTCCAGAGTCTGGAGAACAAGCCATAGGACCCTCAATTCCCAACTCTCTCTTTCTCTCTATGTCTACTTGAATTTTTTGAATATTATATTTGATTATTTGGGTAAGAGTCTATGTAGAATTATAACATTATTTAATTCATTTTTTTTTTTTTTGGTTTTTGGGTCACACCCGGCAGTGCTCAGGGGTTACTCCTGGCTCCATGCTCAGAAATTGCTCCTGGCAGGCACGGGGGACCATATGGGGCACCGGGATTCGAACCTATGACCTTTTGCATGAAAGGCAAACGCCTTACCTCCATGCTATCTCCCGGGCCCCCATTCATTTTTCTCTTTTGATATTTTTCTACCAAAGATAACTGCCGTGTGATATTTTCCATACTGGAAGATAATTTGTTCCAAATTTTCAACAGTTCTCTGTTAAAGACCACAAGAGTAAAACAAATTTACTCATAAAGAAGCTTGTACTCTTTGTTCCTTTTAAAAAGTTCTTATGTTCAGCATCAAAACTTTTAAGCATTTCAGAAAAATCCAACTATGACAGATGATTTTGTACCACGCTGATGATAAAAAACACATCATCTGTGATTCTACTTCAATTATCTTTTTTAAAAACAGCCATTTTGCTTAGCTTTAGGTATTTTTTACATCTATATGTTTGTATTTTTCTCCTTTAAACACAGAAGTTGCAAAGTTATTTATGATTGAGTTTCAGTCTTACAATATATGCTACCCTTCACCCCTATACATTTCCTGCCACCAAATCTCCAGTTTCTCTCCTCCATCCCATGCCTGCCTATAGGCTAGAAGACATTCTACTTCTCTCTCTCTCTCTCTCTCTCTCTCTTTCTCTCTCTCTCTGTCTCTCTCTCTATCTCTCTCTCTTTTTAGCCACTGTGATTTGTACAATTGTTAAAGAGGGAGTTCCATGCATATCACTGAAACTGAGTTTCAGTTCAGCACCCAGTTCTTATCCAAAGTGATCAATTCCAATTGTCATTACCATAGTGGTCCCTTCTCTACCATAAATTCACTGGTCCACGATTCATGGCAAGCTTTTTACCATGGGCTGGTCCTCCTGGCCCTCATCTTTATTGTCTCTGGATATTAGTAACCATAATACTTTTTTCTCATATCCTACAAATGACTGAGATTATTTCTTTTTCTGATTTTTGGGTGCCACACCTGGTGGTTCTCAGGAGTTATTCCAGGCTCTGTGTTCAGGGGTCATTTCTGACATTGCTTGGGGGATTATATAGGATACTGGGGTTCAACTCTGTATCAGCTGCATGCAATAAAAATAACCTACCCACCGTGTTATTGCTCCAGCCCTAAATGATAATAATTTATTTTCATCTCTCTCTGATTGATTCCACTCAAAATAATACTTTCCATATCCATCATGTGTAAGAAAATTTCATGATTTAATTTTTATTAAAAACTGCATAGTGTAGATGCATCACTGTTTCTTTATTCACTCATATGTTTTGGGGCACTTGAGTTATTTCCAGATACTTGCTATTGTAAAGTGCTGTGATGAACATAGGAGTACAGAGGGCTCTGTATTGAGTTTTGGTGTTTCTAGGGAATATGCTTAGGATGAAGTTCAATTTCTAGTCTTTTGAGGAATATCCATACTGTTTACCAGAAAAGGCTGGACTGGTCAGCATTCACATCAGCGGTGAATTAGAGTTCTCTTTTCCCCAAATTCATTCCACAATGATTGTTCTTGCTCTTTGTGATCTGTGGTATGAGAGGATGTTTCATTGTTGTTTTGATTTGCATCTCCCTGAAGATTAGTGATATGGAGAAATCGTTTCATGAGTTTTGGCCATTTGTGTTTCTTCTTTGAGGAAATGTTTGTTCATTTCTTCTCCCCAATTTTGACTGGGGTTAGATTATATTTCTTGCTGAATTATTGCTGAATTTCTTGCTGAATTATACCAGTGACTTATATATCTTAGATATTGACCCCTTATCTGATTTGTACTGGGAGTATAGCTTCTTCAATTCCAAGGGTAGTATTTGTATCCTATTAATCATTTCCTTTGAGGTGTGAAGCTTCTTATTGTTTTATTGTCTTCAGCTGAATTCACACAGCTTAGTGAAGAGTGAAACAGAATAGATACAGAATAATCTCTCCTCATTTTTCATTTTGATATAACTTTTCAAATATTGTTTTGTGTTTGTTGGATAAATACCTATCAGTGAAAATTTTGTCTCATATAATAGTTTTAATTTTGACACTGAAAATAGCTTCTTAAATTTTATAGTAGCTTGACTACTTTATATTCCTACCAAGAGTGAATAAATTTTCCATTTTTATTCCACGTCACTGCCAATACACTGACAATAGAACTGAAGCTATTAAATTGCAAAGTGTTCTCTAACAGAAAGATTATGATTTTCCTAAGGGTTTGAATATATATTTATACATATGTGTATATGTACCATGCATATGTATATACTTTATATATGCATATACATTATACTGAAAGGATTTTTCCTATTTTTTGCACTTATGATAACCTTCCAAAACACATAAAATGATTATTTAAATTATAATATTTCAAACATTTTGAGTTTAAAATATGTGTTACTCTCAGAATTTTCCTAAAGAATAGAAATACAATATTGTTTGAAATAAATAATTGGTAACAGAATATAGTATTTTAATTTTTTAAGGTATAGAGATTTTACAGATTTTTTCTCTTCAAATGAAACTGTTTGCCATAGATGAGTATCTTAGTAATCTAATTATGAATTTAATAAAAAAAATTTAAAGAATATTGTAAAGAGTTTGCTTCAGATTATAAATCAATGTCCAGAGAACTTAAACAATTATTATAAATATGCCAAGTCTCTGTTTAATATATATTTATCCCAACAGCTCTTGAATATTGACGGAGCCTAAATGATTTTTATTTGGCAATGTAAATTCTAAAACATTTGTTTCATTGTTGAGTGTTCTTTCCTTAAATATACCTTTGGTATCAAAAAACTGATACCAAAACAAGTTCAAAATGATGCGATGTAGTTTGAATTATTTTTGTTGAAATATAATTATTTTTTGAATTATATTTTATTCACAATATTTTAAGAGTATTAATGCTAAGTAATATTCTAATTATGCACCAAAGTGTTTATTTTTATTTATATAAGTTCAGTAAAATTCTAAACAACAATCATTTCTTTAGATTTTACCAAACAACATTTTTGTTACATGAATAGTCAAATCTGATACATTAGTAAGAATATTTAAAATATTATGGGAGTCAAGTGGACGGTTTATTAATTCTGACTAAAAAGATCAAGTATTTCGACTGGGTAAGAATATTTGAGAAAAATCTTGTAGGGTTATGAAGGTTTAAATTTTACATATCAGGATAAGTATTAATTCAAAATATGTTTAGTGAAAAAATGAGAGAAAATTTTAGTATATCCTTATCTAACTGGTGGGAGGTGATATTGTTTTTTCATTTTTCTAATAGCAAGTGATGATAAGCTTTTTTTGGGGGGGGCGCACACCCAATGACGCTCAGGGGTTACTCCTGGTTATGTGCTCAGAAATCACTCCTGGCTTGGGGGACCATATAGGACACCGGGAATCGAACCGAGGTCCATCCTAGATCAGC
Organism: Crocidura indochinensis; assembly: GCA_004027635.1. Taxonomy (NCBI): domain Eukaryota; kingdom Metazoa; phylum Chordata; class Mammalia; order Eulipotyphla; family Soricidae; genus Crocidura; species Crocidura indochinensis. The sequence continues at coordinate 4,395 of PVKC010020701.1, forward strand.
CGTGTGCAAGGCAAATGCTCTGCATCTGTGCTTTCTCTCCAGCCCCAGATGATAAGCATTTTTAATGTGCCCATAGTCATTCATATGGCTTTCTTATGGAAGTTTCTGTTCATTTTCCTCCTTATTTTTGGATAAATTTATATATATATTTTTTATTGTTGAGCTTTGTGAGTGCTTAATAAACCTTAAATTTTAGTCTTTTAGTCCCTTATCAGATCCTAAAAATTAATGAATGGATCAAGAAGCTGTGATATATTGTCTATATATCTATATATATGTTTATATATCTGAATCTAAATCTATATTTATTTCTATACTGTATCTGTACCTATGATATATTACATATCTACCTTCATATCTATCTCTTTTCCTCACTGTCTCACTGTCTCCCTATCATCTATTTTTGTATATACATACATACAAAATGGAGTAAAATGCAATTGTAACAAATGACAAAATCATATAATTTCTCACCACATTGATGGATCTAGAGGGGATCATGCTGAGTGAAGTGAAGCATAGGAAAAGGATAGACACAGAGTAATTTCTCTTATGTATGGGCTTTTTTTTTACCAGAAATTTTATTACATAGAAAAAAATATGCAAAGTACATTACTCAAAATATATTTTATGGAATATTAGAATATGAATAAATTATCTATAAAATAAAGGTTAAAATTCAGATATTTCTGAGGAACCATGGAAATTAATGGAAAGCAAGATATTTACATCCAAAGAGAAAGTTCATAATACCAGAAATATTTAAAATACATTGTTATTTCAAGGTAAGGTTCAATTAAGAAGAATGAAAATAAGAATGAATTATATGTAGCTAGGGTAGGTCTTATTGGAAGTGATATTCTTAAATGGATATAAACCAGTTATGAATGATGCAGAAAATAGTTTTTACAGATGTATCTAAGGTGCATATCAGGGCATGGAAAATTTATTCATCAATGACTTGCATTTTTATCTTTCTTTTCTTTTTAAATTTTATTTTGACTAAAGTGGATTACAAATCTTTCACTGTAATATTTTAGGCACATAGTGACATTGAATCAGTGGGCATTCCCACCACCAATGTTTTTCTCCCTCTACCCTGTTTCCAACATGCATCCCATATCGTCCTCCTTTACCTCCCTGGCTGCTAGTATAAGTGGTCCCCTTTGTGTCTAGCATGTTGTAGATTAGGTATCAATTCTGTTGTCATTGGCTTTGGATTTGTTGTTAAAGTCTGATCATATTTTTATTTCTACTTAATGTTCATATGACTGGTCTTGGTACCCTCCATTATTTCCCCCTCCATTTGTGAGGTGGAACAAGATGGCTCAAGTTATGTGGTTCTGTTTGAAGGGAAGACAAAAAATAAAATAAAATGGGGCAAAAATCAAACAAGCAAAACTTTGGACTAGTCCTTCAAGAGGCTATAAATGTCAATGTAAGAGAAGAAAAGGAAAAAGGAAGAACAACATAACAACAATACAAAAAAAAAATCAAACAAAAAACTCAAAAAGCGCCACAGCTGGGGCCGGGCGGTGGCGCTGGAGATAAGGTGCCTGCGCTAACCTAGGACGGACCGCAGTTCGAGCCCCCGGTTCCCCATATGGTCCCCCGTGCCTGCCAGGAGCGACTTCTGAGCGAATAGCCAGGTGTAACCCCTGAGCGTCACCGGGTGTGGCCCAAAAACCAAAAAAAAAAAAAAAAAAGCGCCACAGCAATAAAGACACCCACACAATAACCACGGTCCTGAAATAAAAACAAAACAAAGCAAAGCAGAAAAATGAATAAAAAACGAGCAACAATAATAACAAAACTAAAAAAATTAATTTGTACTTCTCTCTTTTTGTTTTCTTGCACAGACACAGTAAATATTGGGGAGATTAGAAAGGGAATTCCCTTGGCCTAAGAGATACAGGGTTTCTCCACCCTTGAAGTATACTGTCTGGGAATAACTACAGGCTCCATACATATTTTTCACTCTCCTCTAGGTCCTTTTGTGGTGTCTGGAAACTTTCTGCTCCATCGTGGATGATAAAATCATGCCACTGTAGCTAGAGATCTTTGTATTTGCACAGGTCAAAGGATGGAACCTAGGATGGAGTCTTTCCTTACGGTTCTAGGAGTTGTGCTCCATAGCTGTTGTTTTAATTAGTCTTCTGTAGTAGGTGGTCTTGGTTTTTGCCCTGATCCTAGGATGAAGCCTAGGTTAAAGTATAAATATACTCTATATTTATATATTATATACTCTATTTTATACTCTATCCTATATTAGGATATATATAGAGAATACATAAATATAAAGATAGAATAAGTAGTCAAAGGCAAGGAAGTTTGAGAATTATTCTATGTAGCTGAATTTATGGAAGACAGGTTTAATGAGAGGGATTTGGGGGACCATGTTAGGAGGAAGGGGCACTTGGGTGGCAAGTGTGGTATTGGAAAGATATATACAATAACAGTATTGCATTCCAGTAATCCCATTACTTTGATAATATTTAAAAAAATAAGACAGCAAATAATAAAAACAATGATACAAAATTTTTGGGGGGGTTTTGCGCCACACCCAGTGACGCTCAGGGGTTACTCCTGGCTATTCGCTCAGAAGTCGCTCCTGGCAGGCACGGGGGACCATATGGGGAACTGGGGGATCAAACCGCGGTCCATCCTAGGTTAGCGCAGGCACCTTACCTCCAGCGCTACCGCCCGGCCCCAATAATACAAAATCTTAAAAGGCAAATATTATCCTTGTTAAATAAACACATTTAGTACATATCAGTTACAAAGAGCTAATTTTCTTTTTCTTTCTTTCTTTTTTTTTTTTTGTTTTTTTTTGTTTGTTTGTTTTTTGGGGGCCACACCCAGTGACGCTCAGGTGTTACTCTTGGCTATGTGCTCAGATATTGTTTCTGGCTTTGGGGACCATAAGGCACCCTAGGGGTATAGAACCACTGTCCTTACTGGGTGAGCCGCATGTTAGGCAAATGCCCTACTGCTGCACCACTGCTCTGACCCCAAAGTGTTAATTTTCTAAGTATAAGCAAAAGTTTATTTCTTTTCGTTTTGGGGTGACACCCGATGATGCTCATGAGTTACTTCTGGTTTTTCTTCACTCATGAAACAACCCAGATGCTCAAGAATAGGTGAGTGGATAAAGGAAACTGCAGTACATAGTAGAATGCTACACATGTTAGGAAAAATAAAGTCATAAAATTTGCTTATATATGGATGAGTATGAAGAGTAATATGTTGAGTGAAATGAATCAGAGAGAGAGAGGGATAAATATAGATTCATCACACTCATTTGTGAAATATTCAAAAAACAGTATGGTGTTATATCCAGAGAAAACAGAGACAAGGGCCAGAAAGAAGAGCCCATGGTAGGAGCTTGCCACAAATAGCAGAGGAGTTTAGTTAGGGCAGAGAAAGAACCACTATGACAATGATTGTTGAAAATTATCACCCTGGACAAGAACTGGGTGTAAATGAAGTATCATTTTTTTGTGTGTGTGGTTTTTGGGTCACACCCGGCAGCGCTCAGGGGTTACTCCTGGCTCCACGCTCAGAAATCGCTCCTGGCAGGCATGGGGGACCATATGGGGCACCGGGATTCGAACCGATGACCTTTTGCATGAAAGGCAAACGCCTTACCTCCATGCTATCTCCCGGGCCCCGAAGTATCATATGCATAAAACCCCTTCAGTAGCAATATTGCAAACCATAGGAAAAAAAAGAAAAAAGGGAAAAAAGGAGGGGATGTGAAAGGGAGAGAAAATGTCTGCTCCAAAGGCAGCAAGGTAGAAGGCAGGGGGGGAAGGTGGGAGAGAAACTGGGAACATTGGTTGTAGGAAATGTACACTGGTGAAGGGTACAATGTATGACCTAAACTCATGAACAACTTTGTAACTGTAAAAAAAAAAAAGAAATAAAATTACACACACCCAAAATAATTTAAAATATATTTTGTATAAAATAAACATAGTTTAAATTAAAAAATAAAGATCCTAGCAGTGCTCAGGGACTATAAGGGATACCAGGGAATGAACTTTGGCTTCATGCAAAGTACACCCTCTTGCTGTACTATATCTCCGGCGCTTATTTTGGATTTTTTCAGACAGATTTATAATTTGGATACTGTGATGAACTCCTATTAACTGCTGAAGAAGCTAAGGCCTATAATGGTTAAACTACTTCTCTGAAGCCAAAAATTATTTGATAAGAAATATTAAATTCAGTTTGCTTATGTTAAGAGCTAGTGTATTTTTTTTACATGTTTGGTAATATACTTTCAACATTGAAAGTCAGGTGAGATCATATTTTCAGAGTAATATTCTTATCACAGTAAACTTTATTTCTACATTCTTCATCATATTTACTCCCACAAGAATCTCAGGAACTGGGATAAAAAATAATTGCCACACCAAAATATCATGACACTCAGAGAACATAAAGTCAGTGGTCAGGCAAGAATGTTCCAAGGTGTGATGTTCCTTGGGGCATCAAAAAAACGAGTTTGCCTTTCTTCAAGGACTATCAGATTTCTATCATCACATTAGTGTCTTTTACACTGGTATTCAATGTCAAGTATTTGTTTAATAAACAAAAGTGTAGGAGACAAGCTGTTTATTCAGCTAGAATCCTTTCATTGAAGAAATCCATCATTACCCTACACAGTGCTCTGGAAAAAAAAACACACATCAGTTTTACTGCTCTAATTGTACTCTTCTCTAGAAGAATCTCATGAATGAAATGAATGAATGAGGAAAGTTCATTTTCTGGGTACAGGACTAGTCTAAAAGAAGCATGGAGTCCAAAGAGAATGATACATCTGTTTTCTGTTATCAGGGCAGATGGATTATCTTGGAGGGTGTGACACTTGGGAACTGGTGGACAGCTTGCTTAACATGTGAATTGGGATCAAAGCAGAAGATGCTAACCCAAAGATAATTGCTGAGTGGTAGAGACACGATTCCAGTGATATTATCAAACTTCTAAACTGAAATATTCATTCACTCAGAAAGTATTTATTGACCCCAATGTTACTCCATTTTTTACTCAACACTAAAAGAATATTGGAGTAAATACAATAGAAAAATAGTTTGCTTTTAGGGAAAAAAATCACTGATTTATACCTGTATGCAGACATACATTGTCAAGTGGTTACAAAGAAGAAATATAAGATCAACATTAGAAGATCATGTTTTTAAAAGGCAGGATGATTAAGGAATTCAATATTGCAAAGGAGAAATTTTAGCAGATATTTTAATGACAGGAGAAAACAAATAAATTATCTAAATATTAGGGAGGCAGTTAAGCAAGGGAAACAGCAGCTTCAAAGTTGCTGAGGTAGAACAAGTTCTGTAGGCATGAAGATGAGTGATAGGATTCAGTGGTAAATGATTCAAATTAGGCAGATTCGCTCTTTTAGTCTCAGTGACATGAAAAACATGTCACAGAATTTTCTCAAACATGCTAAGTACCTAAATATTTTCAAGAAAGTAAAACCAGAACCCTGTATACATATTCAAATAGGTAAAAAATGTAAATGCTTCAAGTGATAGTAAGTAATTCACTATGAGAGAGAGAGAGAGAGAGAGAGAGAGAGAGAGAGAGAGCGAGACAGAGAGCTGATAGGTGATATAGTATAAAGATGAAAATTGGTTTGCAATGTGAAGACTGCCTGTTACCTGAATAGTGTGAGATGGTGGAAGAATGGGGATTATACAGCCCGGAGAGCTAGTTCAGCGGCTTTTGCCTTGCAAGCAGCCGATCGAGAGAGAGAGAGAGAGAGAGAGAGAGAGAGAGAGAGAGAGAGAGAGAGAGAGAGAGAGAGAGAGCCCCTGAAATAGATCTTATTATACTTAAAAACTTCTGAAAATTTTTCACATTCTTCATATGTCCATTTTAGTAGAACCTGGAAATAGTAAATCAATTACTAATTGAAATATGTCCAACTTTATTTTACTTTACATTTTACAGTAATAATTCTGTTACCATCTGCCAAGAGATTTCCATGGAAATATACCACATTATGCATACACATTTAATATTCTCCTTGGTCCCCTTTTAGTGGACATTTACCGATATGATCAGTTTTTATTGCTTTTTTTAATATCTTTCTTTTCTTTTCAATTAAAGAAAAGCAATTTTAGATAATAAGATTATCTGTTACATAAAAATATTAATGCAAACTTAACAAAAATTCATCATGATCACTTTTGGAAAGAGTATATAAAAATCACAATTAAGTTTTTAAAATTTTGAATTTAGTAAAATAAATTTTAATATTAAAATCCATACTAATTAAAAATATTTGCTATTAAGATGATTTGTCATTCTGAAGGTAATTGTCATAAAGTTTGATAAGCAAGGTGATGCTTAACCTTTGAGTTCTTATTGAAAATGATATGTAGCATTTTGGAATCAGGGTTATGGCCTTTGCTGTTACCAAGTTTTCTCTATGAATCAAAAGAAGAACATTTTTATTTGGTACATTTAGCAGGCTATATATATGTTTTTGTTCAGAAAGTCAATTGCTATTCATCTATTTGGAAAAAAATTTGAGTGCTTCCAGACACCATCAAATAGGAATGCTTTGCTTTAGGATACTGGGGCAAACCTGTATTTTACTTAAAGTAAGAAGCAAATGGGACATAGAAGACAAGTTAGAGATATAGAGTAATCATATAATATATTTAACTGTGTGTACTATTTTTTAACACAAGATACTTATTGGTTGCTTATTATTGAGCAGTTAATGAATTAAGTGTTAATGGTCTTCTTTCAGTATTGGGCAAAACTGCCATGTTAATTCAGTTTTAGATCTTTTTGGAAGATGAGAAATTAAAGCCAGGGTCATGATCTGGACTGCATTATCAGTCTGGGAAGTTATATAGCATGCCATATTGACTGTTAATTATATTGTTATGCAGTATATTTAAACTTAGTAATATTATAAGCTTCTTTCAAAGATATTAAATAAGTTATCTGAATATTCCTGATTTTAAGGAATAAGAGCCACCAAATTACTATGCAACTAAATTTTAAAAAGGGTATTTAATATTGTTTGACGTTTTGCATTATTTGCCCCATTTTACTCAAATCCCTTTTTAATATTCATCACTCAAATTTTGTTCTCTGGTACAGAAACCCTTTATTCTAAGCATTGATATAATGTATACACAGAAGTTCACAAATCATATTTGTAACACTTATTTGCAGGCTAGGGGCCAGAGCGGTGGCTCAGGGCATAAAGTGTCCCATATGGTCCCTCAAGGCAGGAGCGATTTCTGAGCACATAACCAGGAGTAACCCCTGAGTGTCATCAGATGTGGCCCCAAAGCCAAAAAAATTTTTTTTTCAGGCTGATAGCTCAGAGGGGTAGTAGGGTGATTGTCCAGTATGAGGCTAACCTGGGCTCCATCTACAGAATTCCATATGGCTCCAGGATCTTGGCAGGAGTGATTTCTGAATGCAGAGCCAGGAGTAACTCTGAGTGCTATAGGGTGCTGCCAAATAAACGAACAAAACCCACAGATTAAATTAAAAAGTATTTTCCTTAAAACTTTTGTGTAGTGGGGAGGACTGCATTGGATCCAACCTATACTGGGGTTGAAGTTACCAGCAAGCTTGGGTACACTGTGCTCTGGCTACAGAACAGGGATCCTCTGGCCTTCTAGGTCTGCGCCAAACAGTCCCGCTACCATTTTGCACTTCTCCCTGGCTGAACAGCACCAGAAGTTTCTCCTCACAGCCTGTGAACTCAAGAAACACCAGAGAGATACATAATGCAGTGACTCACCTCTTTTGTCATTTTGGTGCAACCAAGACTTTTACCTCTGCCTGCTCCACAGTCCCCAAGCCCAAGCTATTTCTCCTTGACTGCACTATACAAGGAAACCCTGGCATTGCTGCCCACCTTCAAACTCAAAATCACGTAGAAACTAAATTTTGCTCCTTCCACCCCACTAATGCCGGTTTCTGGTTTTGTTATCTTGTCCAATTTCTCTACAGTTGCCCTCTAGGCATATGGTATCAAAGTTATTTTCCTATATGAACACTCTAATAGTACTTTAGGGCACTGGTATTATTAACAGATTAACAGATAGACGTTGTGTTGAATTATAAAAACAAACGTTTAGATCTCAGAAAACTGGGAATCTGAATCTTAAATCACAGTGCTCACAAATCTTTCAAAGCAAGCATGTTCTGGTAAACAGGGACATGTTCTGGTAAATTCACATGCTCTGGTAAACAGGGACAGTAGTAGTAGTTATAGTAGTAGTGGTAGTCCTATAGACATTGAGCTCAAACAAAGCCTCAACAATCATTCATGAGGATTTGATGCTCCATGCATTAGCTATAAAAATAATGCAATCATTGGAAGAATAATTTGACAAACTTAAAGATGAACTGATTTAGAGACTAAAATTCCGGGTCCCGGGAGAGAGCATGGAGGTAAGGCGTTTGCCTTTCATGCAAAAGGTCATCGGTTCGAATCCCGGTGCCCCATATGGTCCCCCGTGCCTGCCAGGAGCAATTTCTGAGCATGAAGCCAGGAGTAACCCCTGAGCACTGCCAGATGTGACCCAAAAACAAAAAAAAAGAGAGAATAAAATTCCATATAAATGGATTTGCAGTAGTTAAAAAATATAAAAGCTGGCCATAGCACAATTCAACATATGAAAAATTGTATCCTTGATATTGAAGACTGACCAAAATACCATCACCAAGAATTAAAAGACAGAAAGATATAAATAAATGTAATAGAATGTAAGAGTTGTGATAGTAGCAATAGGAATAATCTAATAATAGGAATATCAGAAGAGAAAAAAGATAAGACAGAAGAAATAATCAAGAACTTTCCCATCCTGAATACATACCAGAGGCTTCCAAAGTATCAAATAAAATAAACTTAAACAACACCAATACACAATATGATCAAAATGGTAAGATCAAAACATAAAACCAGAGTACCTAAAGCAGCAAGAGAGAGAAAAAAAAACAAATTATATAGAAAACAACTAAGAATATCAACAGACCTTTTCATATGCTATATTACAAAGAAAAGAGTGAAATAAGTGGAAATATTTCTAGGAAACATTCTTTCCAGGAAAGAGTGGAATAACATATTCCAAGTTAGTGAATAAAAAATTCCAACCTAGAGTTCACTATCTTGTAAATCTATAATTTAGATTTGAGGGAAGGATAAGAAGAACCTTTACAAACAATCAAGAACTGGAAATACTTGTGATAACTAAGTAAATTCTCAAAAATGATTGAAATGCCACCTATAAAAACAGACTTGCAAAAGCAATTAGATTTCCCACACAGTGAAGGCAACACAATCCTATCTACTACTAATCTCTCAATGCTCATAGACTCAAAGTATATTGTCACAGATTAGCTGGATATATCAGGAGAAAAATATCTATCTTCTGTTTATAAGAAACAAATCTAGGGGCTGGAGAGATAACATGGAGGTAAGGCATTTGCTTTGCATACAGAAGGACGGTGGTTCGAATCCCAGCATCCCATATGGTCCCCTGAGCTTGCCATGAGCGATTTCTGAGCATAGTGTCAGGAGTAAGCCCTGAGCGCTGCTGGGTTTGACCCAAATAAAAAACAAAGAAAGAAACAAATAAAAACCCAAAGAATAAATACAAATTCTTAGTGAAAGAATGGAAAACAATCCTAAAAGCCAATGGAAGAAAGAAAAAAGTTAGCTGGGACAACCATACTTATATCAGACTGAATCGTATTTAATATAAAGAAGGAAAGTAGAGATATGATGGGACTTCCTATTGGTTGAGAACAATAAATCAATAAATCCTATCATCTCTGTATAACTTTTTAAGGAAACACTTTGTAATCATTATGTTTGAATAAAATGAAATAAAAAGGAAATAATATCATCAACATTTATGAACCAAATGAAGGCCTAGCAAAATTCGTAAAGTTTTAAAAAAAAAAAAAAACAAAAACAACTGGGGCCCGGGAGATAGCATGGAGGTAAGGCGTTTGCCTTTCATGCAAAAGGCTATCGGTTCGAATCCCGGTGCCCCATATGGTCCCCCGTGCCTGCCAGCAGCAATTTCTGAGCATGGAGCCAGGAGTAACACCTGAGCACTGCCGGGTATGACCCCAGAAAAAAAAAAAACCTAAAGAAACACATTATAGAAGCACCACTAGACAATTAACCAGATGAAATATCAGTAGAGACAAGGTCCTACTGGAGGAGCTAAAAGAACTGAAATTGTTGGACACATACAGGACTCTTCATCATCTAAAAAAGAAAATTCATTCTTCTCAAGTCCACATATAACATCCCCTAAGATAAATTATAAATCATATATTAGGTCATAACTCAAACATATGTAAGTTTATAAATATAGAAATTGTACAAAGTGTCTTCCCAGATCCTAATACCACAAAATTAGAAATTAACCACAGAATGGAGATGGCGAAAACTTCCAACATATGGAAGCTGAACATGGCTAAAGAAAAAATAAAAGGATTACTTGAAACTAATGCCAATGAGGATACTAACCATCAGAATCAATGGCATATTGTAAAAACTCTATGACAGGGGAAATTTACAATATTACTGGCTTACAATAGGAATGAAGAAAAAGCCCAAGTCAACAACTTAAAAACAAAACTCAAAATCTGGAGAAGGGACAGCAAACAAACACAAAAGTAGTAGAAGATAAATGTAATAAAAATGAGAGCAAACATCACCATCATAGAAAGCAAGAAAAATACTCAAAGAATCAGTGAAACCAGGGGGTTGTTCTTAAAAGAATAAATAAATAATGACCAGGCCTAAATACTAAACCCAAAGATAACAACTACAGACTCAAGACCTAAAACAAGTTATATACAAAGGGGACCAGTTACACTAGCAGTCCAGGAGGTAAAGGGGGGAAGTATGGGATGCATGCTGGGAATAGGGGCGACAGGTCAACACTGGTGGTGGAGAATTGCCCTAATTCACTGCCACTATGTACCTTAAATATAACTGTGAAAGACTTGTAATTTACATGAGTCTCAATAAAAATAATTTTAAAAAGGAATAAACAAGGGACTGAAGCGGTGGCACAAGCGGTAAGGCATCTGCCTTACCTGTGCTAACCTAGGACGGACCATGGTTAGATCTCCTGGCATCCAACATGGTTCCCCAAACCAGGAGCGATTTCTGAACGTATAGCCAGAAGTAGCCCTTGAACATTACCAGGTGTGGCCAAAAAAAAAAAAAAGAATAGCAAGACTCTCTCTCTCTCTCTCTCTCTCTCTCTCTCTCTCTCTCTCTTTCACACCCACACACACACAAATAATCAGATCAGAGAAGAAAGGGTAGGCATTACAAAGGGTCTTTCAAAAATTAAAAATATAATAAAAGGTTTCTATGAACAATTTTATGGTCGTATGCTGAAGAACCTAGAAGAAATGGATATATTTTCAGAATCATAGAATCTCCCAGAGCTAAACTGGGAGGAAGTAGGAAGCTAATCACAAGGATGAAAACCTCTAATAGTAATCCCCAAGAACAATAATCCTGACCTAGATGGGTTTATTGGTGAGTTCTATCAAACCTTCAAAGAAGATTTGTTACCATTAATTGTCTGCTTTCCCCCAGAACATTATAGACACAGAAACACAGAAATCCTTTCTAACATCTTCTATAAAGCTAATATTACATGAATATCCAAAGCATACAGAAACAGTTCCAGAAAAATAAAATTTCAGATCAATCTCCCTGATGAACATTGGTGTCAAAATCTTTAACAAAAATCTTAACTAACAAAATACAATAGCACATAAAAAATCATATGAGATTCATCCTAGGGATTTAAGGAGGTTCAATTATGATTATATTATGATTTAAGGATGGTTCAATTATGATTATGATTTAAGGATTGTTCAATTATGATTATATGAATTCATGCAGAGAAAGCGCTTTTGACAAGATCCAATATTGATACATAAAGAAAAACCTTCAAGAAAATAGAGGTAGATGAAATATTTTGATTTTGAGCCACACTTGGTGATGCTCAGGAGTTACACCTGGTTCTGTATTCAGGAATTACTCCTGGCAGTGTTTGGGAGACCATATGGTATGCCTGGTTGACCACATGCAAGGCAATGCCATACCTGCTGAACTATTTATCATTATTAATGGTAAAAAATTGAAACCATTTTCTCTAAGTTCAGGCATAAGGCAATTATGTGCACTGTTTCCACTATATTATTTAATATAACAGTAGAACACTTGACTACAGTAGTCAAGTAAGATAAACAAACCAAAAAGAATCAAATTGAAAAATAACAAAAAATTATCACTATTTCAGATTACATAATAATAATAGCAATAATAATATATAGAAATGTCCACAATAAAAGCTCCTAGGAAAAATAAAATAAAGCAGCTGACCTCAAAGTCAATATACAAATTTAGGGTGCATTATTAAAATAAAAAATGCATCAGAAGAGAAAGAGATCAAGGAATGTATTCTATTTAAAAATAGTGCCCCCCGGGGCCCGGGAGATAGCATGGAGGTAAGGCGTTTGCCTTTCATGCAAAAGGTCATCGGTTCGAATCCCGGTGCCCCATATGGTCCCCTGTGCCTGCCAGGAGCGATTTCTGAACATGGAGCCAGGAGTAACCCCTGAGCGCTGCCGGATGTGACCCAAAAACCACACAAAAAAAATAGTGCCCCCAAACATCAAATGTCTAGAAATATATTTAACAAACATGTGGGAGATCTAAACCATGATAAATTTAAATCACATAACAAAGATATAGAAGAAAATTTTAGGAAATAGAAAATACTGCTTTCTCATGGATTGGAAGAATCAATAATGTTAAAAATGGCCAGTGTACGTAAGCTATTATATATTGAAATATTGAATTTTATATAAAGGTTAAGTATAAAATCATTATCTAATAAAATATAATATGTGATACATATAATATTAGTAACACAATAATATTAATGTGTTAATACATATTAATATAAATATATTACATGTGAATATATAATAACATATATTATAATATATGTGAATACAATCTCCATGCAAATTCAGATGACATTCTTCAAGGACCTAGAAAAGTCAATATTAAAGTATATATGGAATTAGAAGAGATCACAAGTTGTCAAATCCATATTGAGAAATAAGAAAAAAGCCACTCATTAGCTAATTTGAAATTCTATTATAAAACTATGGTGATTAAAACTGCCCCGTACTTGAATAAAGGTATGTTCTCTTAGCTATCTTCATTTAGTCATAATAGAATAAACAAATGAAAAACTTCCATGTATTTGGATGGTGATTTTTTTCAGTTGCTCTCCTAGTTATTACTTATTTGCTTTTTTTTTTGTTTTTGTTTTTGTTTTTGGGTCACACCAGGCAGCGCTCAGGGGTTACTCCTGGCTCCATGCTCAGAAATTGCTCCTGGCAGGCACGGGGGACCATATGGGGCATCGGGATTCGAACCGATGACCTTTTGCATGAAAGGCAAACGCCTTACCTCCATGCTATTTCCTGGGCCCCTAGTTATTTGCTTTTTAATGATTTTTAAAGAGAATCATCATGTGATATAATTAAAAAGTTATACATTGTGTTTTAGTCACACAATGTCTAATATCCATCCCTTCATTAGTGTGAAACTAGACTTTGAAGATATTTTAAGTTTATACAAATTGAAAATTCATTTGAGTTATATCCATTTGGCTAAGACAAGCCATTGCTTTATAAATGAAATATATATATTTCATTCTTTTTCTAAAAATACCTCCATAAAGTTAGTGGTAATAATTATTTATATAAAGCATTACTTTAATTATGCCTTTTATTTTAAAATATGGTTACTTTATTTCCACTTTATATATATATATATTTATATATATATATATATATATATATATATATATATATATATATTGGTTTTTGGGTCACACCCGGCAGTGCTCAGGGGTTACTCCTGGCTCCAAGCTCAGAAATTGCTCCTGGCAGGCACGGGGGACCATATGGGGCACCGGGATTCGAACCGATGACCTTTTGCATGAAAGGCAAACGCCTTACCTCCATGCTATCTCCCG
>PVKC010020702.1:0-18511 GCA_004027635.1 Crocidura indochinensis
TCTCCTCTCCTCTCCTCTCCTCTCCTCTCCCCAAACCTATTCTCCATTCTGTTTTCTATCTTTTTTCTTCTCATTTTTTCCTCATATTCTCTTCTCTCCATACAGGGAAAAATAGATGATACCTCATAGTTTTCTAGAGGCTATGATTGTCTCTGTGCCTTGATGTCACTCCTGGCACTTTTTGATTGAGCATATGTAGTGCTAGGTATAGAACTGAAGACAGTCATTATTCAAGACAATCAGTTTACCACTTGTACTTTATCTGTATATGTCAGTTTCTTAATTTATTCATCAATCATTGGACATATAACATGGTTCTGTGTTCTAAGACACAGAATTTATCTCCAAATAGTTCAGTGATCTTGGGAAATTACTATAAAGGAATCTTAATTACCTGAAGAGATGATTTCTTCAATTTAGGTCAGGCATGATCCTAGAGGACAAGGTCTTGAGACCTGAGAAATTATTCTCATAATCCCTTGACAAATGAATCAAAGTACAAGGGAAATCATGAACATTGTGTAGAAGGAAAACAAGTAAAAGAAAAGAGAAAAAACATTCGCTCAGAAGTCGCTCCTAGCAGGCACGGGGGACCATATGGGGAAACGGGGGATCGAACCGCGGTCCTTCCTAGGTTAGCGCAGGCACCTTACTTCCAGCGCCGCCACCGGTCCCCTAGTGTTGCTACTTTAACAAGCACATCATCTAAGGAAAATGTGGTCGTACAGAAATCCTACTAAAAGTATCAAGTCTGCTCTTTAAATTAAAAAAAGTCCTGCAAATGCTGACTTTTCTAAGTGCTTTTGCTTTACCTCTGAAGTTCTGTCAACTCTACATGAAAAATGCAGTCACATTTTAGTTATATTCCAACATAATCACGTGAACACTATACCTGCCTTGTAGACTTCATGAAATTATTTGAAATCCTGAATTTTTCCTCCATCTGTGCTGCTATAGCTCTTGCTTTTACAATTAAAAAGAGAAAGCATCATCTAGATTAGCTCTCATTTTGTACAGCTCCTTTGAAGCAAGAGTGTCAGAAACTCTGGAGCAAATGCTACCTGGAAAGATACCCAGGTATGGCAGTTAATGTTTTTCCCCTACAAACATGTTCTGGAGATGGGGCAGGGCCTATATAAGCAGACAAATATTTGCTGTTATTGCCTTTCCCATATGCCCTGGTCAGTTGCTAAGATGAGACTCTCAGAGCTTCCTCTCCATACACATAGCACTTCTTGATCAACTTCAGGAATAGCAGAACCTGCTGGACCATTGATTCACTGTCTATTGTCCTCTGAAAAGAAGTTTAGATGGTAGTGTCAGTTTTCAAATTTTCTTTTTGGGGATTGGAGCAATAGTACTGTAAGTTTGGTAAGTCATTTGCTTTGTACCTGGCCCACCTATGTAAAATCACTGGAACCTCAGATGATCATGGGAACACTTCTTAGAGTGATCCCTGAGCACTGATAAAAGAGCAGTCACTGAGTACAGATATAAATATCTAAATATTAAAACAGAATTTGTTTTTGCAGGGCTTGTGATGAAACCCAGAATCTCACATATGTAAGACAAGTGCTTTAACCCTGAGCTGTGACTGTGATTTGCCTTACATTTGGGATTTATTTATTTATTTATTTGTGTGAAATAAGAAAATTATTTAAAAAGATGTGAGGGAAGAGAAATGGAAAAGCACACATTCAAGAGAAACACAGGCTTCTCCAGAATGGAAGTAGGCAAACAAGCAAACAAACGTTAAACAAGAAATGAGAGGAAAGCAAGCACGATATGTATGCAAGGGTGAACATAGTCTTGAAATAGAATGCCAATTTTATTTATTTTTTTAAACCAAAGGTTGCCAACAATGGTGCATGGACCTAGAATAGTAAAATATTTCTGTTTGTTGATTTGAATTGTGTTTCTATTGTGCTTGCTCTTACAGAATTTGAATCCCTTTGGAGAGATCATAAAATGTCTTGGTTGCATTTTACAACGTTGAAAATAGCCTTAATGTCTGTCTTTCTTCCTTCAGTCATGGATGTTGTCTAACACTGTTCAGTGTTACATTTTGTACATTTTGTACAACTCCTCTGAAGCAAAAGTGTCAGATATCCTGGAGCAGATGCTACATGGAAAGATAACCAGGCATGAAAACTGAATAAAAATTTATTATCATTCACTCATTGAAGGACATATTTCTTATTTTTAGGTTTGGCGACCATGAATAAGGAAAGATGCTACCATTATTTTACACATGATCTAAGATTTGTTACATTTTTTTGCAATTTCTTTTGATCTGCATTTCACATCTTTCAATATAGTCTCTAGCAATAACGCTCCTTTACTAACCAGAGAAGTTCATTTGTCCCCTTCTTATGTAAATATGTTTTCTAAATTTTTTTTTTTTTGGTTTTTGGGTCACACCCTGCAGTGCTCAGGGGTTACGCCTGGCTCTATGCTCAGAAATAGCCCCTAGCAGGCACAGGACACCATATGGGATGCTGAGATTCTAACCACCATTCTTCTGCATGAAAGGCAAACACCTTACCTTTATGCTATTTCTCCGGCTCCGTGTTTTCTAAGTTTTATGTTCTGTATTCTTTCTTTTCGTTTTGTTACTTTGTAGGAGTGTACGTTCCAGTAAATCCCTAAGAAATAATTTATGTGATGTCCATTTTAAAAAATACATAAATGGCTGAAAATATCTGTAATTCTATCCTCCCATTACATTTCCAGTCTTTCAGGTAATGTTTAGCTATATTCACATCTGGCTTATTGTCTGGTAAGAATTCCACTGATGTTTATGTATTTGTTGCTTTATAACTTTGTACTTTCCTTTAGTGATCATGACTATTCTTTTATAATAAAGTGTGAGATGAGTTAATGTACAGTGGAAACTGTGCATATGAGAATTTTCAGTTTCTTGGGGGGGGGTAATTTGATCAAAAGCTTTCTCTTCCCTGTGGAAGAAACTTCAAGTTTGAGTGTCTGCATTGAATTGCTATTTTTAATCACTGGATAAGAATAATTAACTTTTACAGGAAGATGAATCCTTTATTTTAAGAACTCTGATAACAGAGTTGGAAGGACATTGTAGAGGCTAGTATGTAATATGAAAATTTTTCATTAATTTTCATAGTTTAAGGCTTAAGCCTTCACTCTCAACTTGTCCGATATGTGTTTTAGTCTCAGGAGTGAGAGTTCTGTTTAAACCTGATCTAACTCCCCATCTAGCTAAGGACTTAATGCTCTGATCATCACTGGAAGAGATTTTTTTTTAACCAAATCTTGATTTTTTTGTTTTAGTGTTTGCTTCTGGGTACCTTGAATCTGGGTCCATCTGTTTAAATGATGCATGGCTGTTCTGAATTCAACTATCTAGTCAGCAAGATTGAAACATTGTTCTTTTGTGCTTTTTGTTCTTTTAAAATTTTGATTAGTTTAGGGGCTATGTGAGGAGTATCTCATGGTTTATTCTTGACTCTGCATTCAAGAATTATTTCTAGTGGGGCTCAAGGGACCAGATATGGTGCTAGGGATTAAACTTGGATAGACTATATGCAAGATAATTGCTTTACCCACATTACTGTCTCTCCCCCTTGTTCTGTTACTTCTTTTTCAATATTTTTAGTGTTTAAGATTTTGTTGTAATAACTTGTGTGCTTTTGCTTTTTTAAAATCCTCATTAGGAAAAAGTTATTTTATCATTAAATATTGATAAATCAAATTACATATATTTTAGTAAAACTTCAGGGAAAAGAAATAAGATGATATTGCCAAATAGTCGCATTTAACTAAAAATATCAGAGTTATGAGTCCTCTTTGCCTTCTTTTCTTTCTCTAGCTATAACCATTCCTATTAAGGAAAGTTAAACATCATCTTTGTCAATACATTGAATAATAATATGAGCTTCTTTAAATTGAATAATGACCGTTATTGGCAATGAATGAATTCAACCACATAAGGAGACAGCGTTTCATGTAATTATTTAATTAATGGAAATGAAGTATTGCAATATTGAAGGGCTTGAATGCATGTTGAAGGAAACTGTGGATAAGAACTGTGGCTCGAAGCCAACTCAGAGCAATTCACATTTTAAATAATGAAACGATGAATTTTCATTGCTTTCCCCTTTTTTTTCTTCTATAAGCTTTGCTTCCTGATTGAAGCAAAGACATCTGTCTTGTCCGGATAGCAAGAACTTTGGTTGCTGTGGCAACTTGTTGACTGGGGAACTTAAAATAAAGGTGGCTCATTTCCAAATCAATTTTTTTTTCTTTTTTCTTCACAAAACAGCACACACTGACAAGAAAAAGCTACTGGAATCTTTATAATCAATAAACCTGTTGTTTGCTGGAGGACTATATCCACAAATTTGCATGCTAAGCAGGTGAGAAAGTATACATTTGGCATTCAGACACATTTCAAACCAGGAAATACTGTACTACCTCATTTTTAATGTTTTCTTCCTTTTCCCTCCTTCTGTCTTTCCCTTCCTCCCTCTCTCTCTGTTCTTTTATTTCTTTCTTCCCCCATACTCCCTATTTCTTTCATTTTTTTTTTTTAGGGACTTGGTCCCTGCAGAAGGAGGAGGGGCATAGGCAGTGAAAGAAACTCTTCAAAGGCTTTTGCTAAAGCAGAGTTTGGTTGCTAAGGCTTGAAAAGATTGTTATTTGTAGCTAACACAAAGTTATTCCAAAATGCACTCAGCCTTAGAAGCAAACAAGTTCTAAATTTTTAAGAGAGGCATGGATTGAATCTCCTAACATATGAAAATAATCTTTTGACACTTTGGGCTGCACATACATTTTGCATTAAATTTCATAAATTGTGAGGGAGGAGGGTTTAAAAGTTTTGCTTAATTTGAGAACCTGCATCTTAAAAAAACTCATATTTTATAGCACTTGATGTTTTACAGTATTTATTTCTAATTTTCTTTTGTGTCTTGTTGTAAAGTTGGGTTCATCAACAACAAACTTGCATGACAGGAAAATAAATGTTTAAGTTTACTTCAGTGTAATTTATTGAGTTTTTTTCCAAAATATTTGGTCCTGTAATGTGTCTCTTTTCCATTCGTTTCATAAACTTATATGAGGTTAATTACATTAAAGGCAAGAACCATAAGTTCTTTTAGATAAATGCTTCAATTAATTAAAAAAAATTCACTCCAAATTTTGCTACAGGACAGGGAGATTTAAATTACACAGAACTGGTTGTTTTTAACATGAATTCTATCAGAAAAATAATTTTATTTACTGTTGGCTATCTGATTTAAGATATATATATATATATTATTTTTATAGCTCCATTTGCTTAAAAGATAGTTCAATATCTTTTGAAAGCATATACATTTAAAATGTACCATTTGCAATATCAATCAAATACCATTCACTTAGACTCCTTAGAAAGATTATAGAATGTCACAAAGCAATAATATATGATCTATTTACCTGTTTAAGTAGTTTTAAGGCAAAAGAACAAGAAATAATATTTCCTCTCATGCTTGAATCTTCAGAAGCAGGACTGGGATGAATGCAACTAGTGGTATTGTAATGCTTCATGTGTTTGAGGCAAGTCTGAGGCCTGGGATTACGGCCCAGGTTCAAGGCCCAGGTTTACAAGGAAAAAAAAAAAAAGAAAGAAAACAGCATCTTATTAAAAAGCTTTATCTGGAAGCTTTATTATTCACCAAAAACAATGATTCTCACTTTCAACAATAATTCCCTTATATGCTTTGGTCACTGACTGAAACAGTTAAACATAAGTCTTTGAGGAAAAGAGAACCAAGGGAGTGAACTAAAGAAATGAAGATAATCATTAAAGGATCAACGGATCCTGGTTTTGCTTTCTTTTTCTCCTTTTTTTTCTTCTGGTGGTGGTAGTGGTTGGGACTGTCAGAAGGGGAAACACCTTCAGCTATTCAGGGCTCGATTTGCACTCAGGAGTGACTCTTGGTGGTGCGTAGGCATGAGAAGTGAAGGGTCAAAATATGGTTACAGCCATAGTGGCCACATGCAAGGCAAAATACTTTACCTACTATACTGTATGGTACTTTGGTTTTCTACCTTTCTATCTTGGCTTTGATTACTTTGTGTCATTATTTCTTAGTACCCTCCATCCTTCTACTTTCTACTTTAGGTCCACATTTTTGTTTCTCTTTTAGATTTATTTGACACGAGGGGAATTCTTGTATTTTTCCTTCTATAGTATCCTTACTCTATTAATTCACTTACTCTATAAATTTTCCGTGTTTTAAAATGTTGTCTTGATTCTTTATGTTTTTAAATCAGTGACCATGCTGATAAAATTAATTTCCCGAAGGATATTGTCAGGAAGGTCTAGCCACTAAGATACCTGAGTAAGAGGAAATGTATTTTTTACTGGCATGAGTTCGGTCCAGATGGTTTCAGGTATGTTTAAGTGTTGGATTCATTTATAAGGGTAATTTTAAAGTGGTAGGTATTAAGCTAAGCATATGTCTTTCATTAGAGAAGACAATTTGCTATTTTGATGTATGTTCCCAAATTTCTGTGCTTAGTTAATTAAGAAGACAGAAGAAAAGATTCTAATAATTTCTGTCAAGTAGACATAAGTTTAGAGAGCATGTTTGTGAAATATATTTTATTGAATTAATGTCTGTTGGTTTCGGGATTTATTCAGAAGAATGAGGTATCCGATCAACGAATAATAGAAAAAAATCAAGGTGATTCCAAATTTGGGAATAGGTTTATTTATATTGGTTTATTTATGTTAATGAAAAAAACACTAATTACAAAGACTAAAACCTCAGTGCTCTGAAAGATTTTAAGGAAAATGATGAACAAATTATCTCTTAAAAGACCCACTCTAGTAGCATTTTTATTAGCCAATTTATAGTCAATCACAAGTTTAAAATACTGACTGAAAAAATATTACTAAGAGATCCCTAAACAGATATTATCCTTCTTCATTCTCTTGGGATTAACAGGGATAGAATTTGATCAAGATTACTTCTAATTAATGTTCATTCAAAACAGGGTCTGCTGCTTGAAATTGCCCTAGCATTTCAATAATGCAAGAAACTTTATATAATAATTACTTACATAATTTTTAAAGATAGAAATAAACAAATGGCAACCAGAAAAAATGAAAATATCCATATGCCAAACATTTGATCAATAAAGAGTTCATCTGTGAATTACGGTTACTTTAAAATTCAATTATACAGTAAAATTAAAAAAAATTAGTCATACATACACACAGTATGCATAATAAATGACTCGAAATATAAAAATCAGAATTATATACATTTATACATCTATTCATCTTTATATATATTTATAATCATAAATTAATAATAATCTCCTTCAAATCAAGGAGTTAATATGGATGATGTAATTTGGGGGGGAGGAATATGGTGGAATTGGTGGTGGAAAGTTTATACTGGTGAAGGGGAGTTGTTCTTTTTTATAACTGAAACCCAATTGCAAACATGCTTTTAATCATGGCGCTTAAATAAAAATATTATTAAAAAACAAAGACAAAATATGGAATATAAATTACATTTATTATAACACTAGGATTTACCAAATTGTTAATAAAATGCTCATTTCTGGCATTTAATGTGCAAACACAAAACCAAACCAGTGTGACTTTTTTTTTACAAGTGTCCCCAATTTTTCACCCATCCTTAGCCTCTCCCTTACAGGCACAGACGGATTTAGTTTATATTGTTTATCACAAGGAAAGGCAAATAGAATGATCAAAACTTGAATCTACAAGGGTCAATTTGGAAAAAATAATATTAAATCTTTTTACATATTATGTAAGACAGTGGCTAAAGATTTATGGGGCATTGGACGCTGCTAGTTGCACCTTCTGTCTTACTGTTTAAGCTCACTGAACTTGGTAAACTTTATTTTATTTTTATTTAAACATCGTGATTACAAATATTACTATAGTTGGGTTTCAGTCACAAAAAGAACACCCCCTTTCACCAGTCCAACATTCATACCACTAATGCCTCCCATCTTTCTCCTCCCACACCTTCTGCCTGTATTCAAGACAGGCATTCTACTCTCACTTATTAACATTGTCATGGTAGTTGTTATTGTATTATTTCTCTAACTGCACTCACCTCTCTATGAGGTGAGTTTCATATCATGAGCTGGTCCTTCCAGCCCTCATCTCTGGCATTATTAGAATAATGTCTTTTATTTTTTAAAAATCCATAGATAAGTGAGACTATTCTGTGTGTGTATCTCTCTCTTTCTCTCTCTCTCTCTGACTTATTTCAGTCAACTTAACAGTTTCCATGTTACAATCAGTGCTGGTGGGGTTTTGGGGTTTAGGAACTCTCATTCATTGCTGGTAGGAGTGCCTTCTAGCCCAGCCTTTATGGAAATCAACATGGAGATTCCTCAAATAACTGGAAATTGAGCTCCCATCTGAGCCAGCTATAACACTCCTAGAGATATGCCCTAGAAAAGCAAATACAAAAATGCCATCTGCACACCTATATTCATTGCAGCACTATTTACAATAGTCAGAATCCAAAAACAATCCAGATGCCCAACAAAGGATCAGTGGCTACAGAAACTGAGGTATATCTACACAATGAAATACTATGCAGCTGCCAGAAGAGATAAAGTCATGAAATTTTCCTAACATGAATGAACATAGGAACTAGTATGCTAAGTGAAATAAGTCAGAGGAAGAGAGCTAGACACAGAATAGTCTCACTCTTCTCTGGGACTTAAGAAAAATAAAAGACATTATTATAGTAACATCAGGAGACAATAGAGATGAGGGTTGGAAGGATCAACCTACAATATGAAACTTACCACAAAGAATGGTGAGTGCAGTTAGAGAAATAGCTATATTAACAACATCATGACAGTGGTAGTGAATGAGAGAAATAAAATGCCTGTTTAGAATATAGACAGAGGTGAGGGAGGAGGAAAGTAGAGGGCATTGGTGATGACAATGTTGCATTGGTGACGTGGGTTTTATTTTTTATAATTGAAACCCAACTACAAACATGTTTATAATCATGGTTCATAAGTAAATATATTATAAAAACACTTTTAGTCTTACTAAACATGGTGACTTCTACGTAACATTCTCATCAGATTTCCTGTGATACTATAGGCTGATACTCATAAGAAATTTGTGGCCAAGCCATGAAAGATCTATAAATCTGAAACAAATTTGATAGTTTGGCAGTTTGATAAAATTAAGTTGTGGAACTCTGCCTTTTCTGTCAGAGGATGTAGGGTGTGACACTGAGTTGTTTTTGGTTTCATGCAGAAAGAGAATCTGCCCCTACTTGTTTTGAGAATGTTGAAGAGGGATCAGCCCAGATCAGACAACCTAGAAATAGTCAGAAGCCATTATTTTGTTTTGTGGTGAGAGGAGAAAAGAGGAGAGGAATAGGGTTATAGAAGGGGAGCGGAGGGGAAATTAATGGGGTGAAAGAAGGGCAGAGGAGGAGAAGGGAAAGAAGTGGAGGGAAGGGGAAAGTAGAGAGGAGAAAAGAGGGGGGATTGAGTAAGCAGAAGGGGAGAAGAGGGGAGAGGAAAGGTAGGTAAGAGAGGGAAGGGTAGAGGAGTAGAGAAAAGAGGAGGGGACAAGAGAGTGAAAACAGAAGAGAAAAGAAAGGAAGAAGAGAGATAGCAAGAGTGAAGATAGTTATCTCAGCAGGATAGTTTATCATTTCTATGTCAGGTTTGATATCAGGATTACGCTGTCATCATAAAAGAAGTTGGAAAGCATCCCTCACTCCTGTACTTTTCACCTGCTTGGACAAACAGAGAACAACTGCCTTGTTATATGGTGCAATTCATTAATCAATCTATCTCAAACTGAAGCTAATTATTTAAAATGCTTTATTATGGTAACGTTTCAGGAATATAGCTTCCAGCTCAATGTGAGTATTTGAGTAATTGCACTGACCAAAATTTTTAGTGCTGTCTCACCAGAAAAATGTCTCTGTAATTCTTTCACTCTTCTAACCTTCTTTCACTGGGGTTCATCATACTTTTACATGAATTTATGAATTAATTTTTTGGGTTAAATTGTTTCATGATACATATTTGACATTTGAGTTAAAATCATATGACAATTATCTTTTGGTACCTTACTTATATCACTTAACAATATCCCAGCGATTTTCATCTATTTTTTCCCCAGGGTATTATTTCTTTTTGAATGACAGAGTTGTGTCTCATTGAAGAGGTTTTCTATCAAGTCATCTGTCAGTGGACATTTAGCTTGATAGCCTGTTATGGCTATTGTGAACAATGCTGCTACAAATAAAAGGTAGTACAGATCCATTTGGATTTGAATTTTTATATCTTTTGGATATATGCCTAACAAAACAATGATGAATGTTGGGTGTAACTATTCTTGACGGTTGATTTTATCTGTTAGAATATGAACATATCATCCCACTCTTTCCTAGATCATAGGCAAGTTCTGTTGAGATGTCCAATGAAAATAAGATAGATGTGCCATTTTATATTACTCTCACCTTGAAAGCTTTTAATATTTTTCTGAATCCTGGATTTCAATATTTAACTGCTTTGTGTCTTGGTGTATTTATTTTTAATTCAGAAATTTGTATGTTTTGCAAACTTCCTGATCATCTATAACTAATTCTTCCCATAGGCTTGGAAAGTTTCAACTATTATCTTTTGAATATAATCTTTGCTCCCTTCTTTTTGCATTTACTTCCTGGTAGGGTCATTATTTTTCCATATACTCTTGAAATGGAGCTGATAATCTTGAAGGATTTAAAATTATTTTGGTTTTGTTTCTCATTCCTCTTTCATTTGAATTATCATTTTTATTTTGTCCTAATATTTCTCTGTGATAGTCTAGTGGTTATACTTCTATATTTTTTTAAATGTAAGTGATTTATGACACTCATGGGTTACACCTGGCTCTGAGCTCAGAAATAGCTCCTGGGTTGGTGGACCATATGGGACACTGGGGATCGAACTGTGGTCCATCCTAGATTAGTGTTTGCAAGGCAAACACCCTACCACTTGTACAACTGCTCAGGCCCCTAGTGGTTATACTTTCAATTTTAGAAGTTTATTGGACATTCTTGCATACCAAGCTTCTCTGGAAATATTTATATATTAAAACTCTTAATGACCATCTTAAGTGTAGTATGTAAGCAATATCTAATTTTTATTATGAAGGCAAAATCACTGGTAATATCCAATACTGTTATTTCACCATAAACTATTTTTAGTTAATTTTCTATTTATTGATACTAAATATGATTTTTATAAAAGGAATTATTGATAATATTGCTAATTATTAAAGCTAAGTTACTAATTAGAGCATATCATTGAATATTAGTATATTAGTATAGATACTGTGTTTAATTTCTATGCTCTAAATTTGTTAAGATTCATAATGGTGATTTGATTTAATTCAGTTTGTTACTTCTGTATCTTTAAAGTTACTCTGGGAAAATGACCATTTTCTTTAAGGACTTCCACTTTACTAATTCCCTATTATTTTTGCAGTCAGTACTTAATGAATTTCCATGCTTATGTACATCTGTTAGCTTCTTTTGTTTTCTGCAGGTGATGTTATTTATTTATTTATTTATGTTGGTTTTTGGGCCACACCTGGTAGGGCTTGGATTACTCCTGACTCTGCTCTCAGAAATCGTTCCTGGCAGGCTCTGAGGACCATATGGGATGCTGGGGATCAAATCCAGGTCTGTCCTGGATTGGCCACATGCAAAGCAAACTCCCTATCACTGTGCTATCACTCTGGCCAAGATGTTATGGTTTTTATAATTAAAATTTCTTTGTTTTTATTACTAACATGAGGACCATGATGAGATAAAAATGATGAGATAAAAAATCACAGGTTGAGCTCATTGCAGGTAAGAAGAGTGATTAGAAGAATAAAGAGGAAACCCTTACAACCTTATCCAAGTCTCATTTCTGCAGGAGTTGATATTTACAGTTCTCTGCCTTCAACTGAAGTTTGGTTTTCGATTCAATTTTCGGAAAGTTTGGGGATAAGTAAGGGACCGCCATAGATGTTGAGATGCTGTTAGTGCAAAACTTGATCATGGCTTTTTTTTTTTACTCAGAGTTCAGTTTTGCCAGTACCTTGATCTTCATATGGATGATGTAGAAAATCATTGATTTTACAGAACCTTCAATCCACAGTCTCTGTTCTTTTTAATTCTTTCCTATTCAAGGTGGGTCAATTTGCCATCAACAATGGCAATTGAATTATTTATCAATGATTTTCCCATGACCTGGCAGATCTGTACCAAAGGCCCTTTAGATAGATACTAGAACAGATTGTGTCCCAGGTGAGCCAGGCTGTAAGCTAATTAAGTTTTCCTGTAATATGTAGTTGATTTCTGGTTGTATCTTAGCAGAAGGCTTTAATAGCAAAGTTAGTCATTATCTTTAATTTTTACATATTCTTGGAATTGTATTTGTCTTTTTGGTTTTAAATTTTTACTTAACAATTTCAGTTTTAAAATATATTTCAATAAGAAAAAGAAAAGAAAGATAAAAGAAAAGGAGATGTAAAAAAAGTAGAGCAACAAGAAAATTTGTGAAAAATTATTGCATCTTACCAAGAGGTCATTAAGTTATTGTCATATTTATTAAGCTTCTATTACTAGCTGATCTTTTTGTTACTTCTTTTGTTTCTGTGTTTTTATTGGAATGACAAGTTTATCTATCTATCTATCTATTTATTTATTGGTTTTGGGATCACACCCGATGACACTAAGGGTTTACTCCTGGCGCTGTGATCAGCAGTTGCTCCTGGCTTGAGGGACCATATGGGAATGCCGGGGGATCGAACTGTGGTCCGCCCTAGGTCAGCTGCGTGCAAGGCAAACACTCTACCAATGTGCCATCCCTGGCTGCTGGGATGACAAGTTTAAAGGATTTGGAATGCTGTGCATCTATATATGCAGTCACTCAGTTTAGTAATTCCAAGCACTGTGAATGATATGGTTTTCATGCAGCATGGGTTTGGCTGACAGGGCTTTTGGAAGTATAAGAAAGTGGGGGAAGCGTACCTTCACTCACTCTAAAAATGTCCTGGTGATGTCAATCTAAATATCAGCTTACCTGAACAAACTTCTGTCTTTAATATATTTGTTTTTGTTTATTTGTAAAGGGTCATACTAGACAGTGCTCAGGTTATTCCTAGTTCTGTGTAAAGAACTCATTCTTGGAAAGGAGCAGAGAGATTATATGGGGTCCCAGGGAATGAAAATGCATATGTTGATGCTATACTCCTCTTGTACTATCACTCTGGCACAGATTTTGAGCCACACTCTTTGATGTGCAGGTGTTACTTCTGGCTCTGTGCTCAGAAATTGCTCCTGGGGGCTGGTGGGACCATATCTGGTGTTGGGGGTAGAATCTGAGCCCAGCACCAGCAAAACAAGAGCTTTACCCATAAAACTATATCTTCAGTTGAAAATTTAAAAAGTTAAGGCAATATTTATGTTTCATTATAAATTAACTAAAGCTTTATAATATTTCACAGTATTAGGCTATTTAACAGTAAAATTACTTAAGAAAGTTTCAAGAAACAACAAAAATTGTTAGAAAAATTGAAGTAATAATATACAAAATATCTGATATTGATACAATTTTGATTCCCAAATCAAATTGCTAATATTTATTATGCATAGGACTTAAAGGACCATAATAAAAGCTGAAGTACTATATTAAACGATATTAAAGTCGAGGCCAGAGAAATAGCACAGTGGTAGGGCATTTGCCTTGCAAGAAGCAGATCCAGGATAGATGGTGGTTTGATTCCCAACATCCCATATGGTCCCCTGTGCCTGCCAGGAGCGATTTCTGAGCACAGAGCCAGGAGTTACTCCTGAGTGTGGCCGGGTGTGACCCCCCCAAAAAAAAGCCAAAAAAATTAAAAAATAAAAAAGATATTAAAGTCAAGCCACATCAATCACAGTGATAATATGTAGTCTGAGAGACAGTACAGACATTAGAAACTTAGCTTGACTTGATTCTTAGTTATAACCTGGTCCCCAGAGCATGGCCAAGTATAATACTGGAGGTTTACTAACACGACTGAAGTTGTTTGGTACAGGTGGTGTGATCCAGCTTAATGCTGAATTCTAGGGACCAAGCAACACAGAATCTTGCCCTTGTATTGAATTGCCTTGGCTAACTGGTGGAGAATCATTAGTGAGGCCCATGACCTCCTGAGCACTGCTTAGAAGCATTTATTCTCCTCCAAATTTATAATGAAAATTGTAAAATTGAAAAGAAAACTCACAAATAAAATATTCTTTTAAAACGTTTAGAAAAAGTATTTGATACATGTAAATTTACTACTACTACTACGACGACTACGAAGACGATGACTACTACTGCTGCTGCTGCTGCCTTAACTACTATAGTTAATAATAAAAATTGCAAAATGCAAGTGGTTTAAATTGGTAATGAAATTACCCTTATACAGAAAAAAAGCAATTAAACAACCTATGGATCTTTCTCTTCAAGCTATCTTTTCCCTATTCTAAACAAGCATCTCATTTGTTTGTCTTATGTTTCTTTTCTTCTTCTTCTTCATGGAGAAGTCTGTTTCCTCTTTTGCATATATTTCCTGTTTTCTCTCCTCTCACATCTTTCTAAGGAAGTACTGTTTGATAGATACTTTCTACTTTGCTTCATTAAAACAAAAAAACCTAGGGTAGAAATTAAATGTAATGGAGAAATATTTGAAACTTCTATCTTAATACATGGCACATTAAAATGCATGTTATATCAACTTTTCCTATTGTATATTAAACCTTAAGACAACCTAGTACTTCTAAAAAGTGAAAGGTACATATATTTCAAAGGAGAGACTACAAATTATGGTTTTAATTTGAGATGCAATTATATTAAAAAATAAGATTATCCTAAATAATATGCCATCTCTCTCAATACTAATAATACAAAACAGTATCTTGCTTTTGTTCCCTGAAAAGCAGAGCCTGAGGCAAGGATTTAAAAAAAAGTTTCTGTTTAGAAAATATCTTAGAAAATCAGTGAAATGTAGAAGCGAAATAATAAAATGAGTTGCCTGTGTTACTCTGACAATTACTTCACAATCCATTGTGAACAGACATAAGAAGTCCTTTCACAGACAGAATTTAAGTGGGTATTCTCTAAAGGTGATGAAAAGAATAGTTAATGGAAGGAAAAGAAGGAGGGTCTTATCTGCTTTACTCTCATCTATATGTTTCCTATTGGCTCATTTTCACCATTCCTTCTCAAGATTGCACAATCTAGTTATATGGGGACTAATTGTGAAACCAGATAAGACACACAGTAGTTACAACTGGCTGTTTGTATCTTTCAAAAACATCTTACTTTTTCCCATGCCCAGCTCCTAGAAACAATTATTCTATGCTACTTCATTTTGTTATAAGTTATACTTAAAAAAATTTTTTTTTCAAATTTTGGGCCACACCTGGTGACTCTCAAGGCTTACTCCTGACTATATGCTCAGATCCTGGTTTGGGGGACCATAGAGGATGCTGGGGGGGATCAAACTGAGGTCAGTTCTGGGTCAGTCACATGCCAAGGTAAATGCCCTATTGCTGCGCCATCACTCCGGCCCTGAGTTCCACAGTTTTAGATTCTATGTGTGAGAGTGAATAGTAATTGTCTTTGTCTTATTTATTTCACAACTGAAATGTCTTCAAATTAATTCATATTACTATAAATGATAGGAATTTCTCATGATAGAAATGACTACCAATATACTTTTACTAATAGTATTCAAGTGTTTTATCTAATATTATTTAGCTTTTTTACTATGACTATTTTGTCAAATATGAGATAATATTTCACTCTTTTTTTATTTTGGACCACACCCGGTGACGCTCAGGGGTTACTCCTGGCTATTCGCTCAGAAGTCACTCCTGGCAGGCACGGGGGACCATATGGGGAACCGGGGGATCGAACTGCGGTCCAGCCTAGGTTAGCACAGGCACCTTATCTCCAGCGCCACCGCCCGGCCCCAATATTTCATTCTTGATAAATTCTTCTCTTTGCTACTTTGTGATATTGAGTATTTCTTGTACCTGTTAGGAAAAAATCCTCTTAGTTCCTCTGCTGATACATGCAATCATATATACTGATTGTTGTTGAATAATATCAGGTTTTTATGTATTTTAAATATTAATTACACTCTAGGTGCATAGGTTGCAAGATTTTCTATCATTTCAAAGTTTGACTTTTGATTTTTATAATATTCATTTTGATTTTCAGATAATTTTTTAATTTGATATTGTTGCACCTGTTGCTTTTGCTTTTGTTTCTTATGTTCTTGTACTATACCTAAAAATTCACTGTCAAGTATAATGTGAAGGATTTTCTCCTATTATTTTCTTCTAGGAATTCATGTTCACATATTGTCTACTAAGTTATTTTAATGTATTTTGAATATTTTTTTGGTTGATGTAAAATTGTACTGAACAATGTCTTGTAGCATTTCAGGAGTCACTACTGGTGTCATATTTCCATGTGACTTGGGTATCTTTCAGGGTAGAAATTGTATTCAGAGAGAAAATTCTTCACCAACTGATGTTTCAAGAATTCCATCTGGGAGCTACAAAAATTTTAAAATAAAATTGCGAAGTTTTGGGATTAATTTCTTCTGTATTTCAATGATCAACCATTAATTTTTAAATAATTACTTTAAGCACAGTGGTTATAAAAATTTTTATGATAGAGTTTCAGTCATACAATGTATAACACCCTTCACTAATGCAAGATAAACCACTTTCTATTGTCATCTCAAATGCAAAGGACATTCTACCTATTTATGTTTTAAAGTAAAAAATATTACACCCACCCGTAAGCCATTACAGAAATAACTGTAATTCTCAGGTTTCAAAACATTCAAAGTTATTTTAATTTGAATGCTGCATGGGCATAGTAATAAACAAACCCAAAGCAGAAAATCCAGAATGTGTCCAATTCATGTTTGATCTTAATTAATGATAAGCTAAACTTTTGAAACTGAGTAAATATGAACTTGAAAAATAATGACCTTGAAGAATTTTCAGAGAATCTTGATAGGAATTGTAATGTTTATATTCAGTGACTTGGGTAAATAGTCTTTGAACATTAATTTTTCAGTGTCAAACAAAGACTATATTTTCTATTTTCCTCTGCATTTTTTAATTTCTTTAAGGGCACTTACCATTCTTAAACACAGAAATAATTTATCTCCTTAGTTAATTTTTAGATATTCCATTTTTGGGTAATGACTACAAATCTTTTTTTTTTCTGAGTTTTTCATTTCTACATCATTGTTTTCTTGTGAAATGCAACATATGTTTGTGCACTTATTTGAAGCTTGCAACGGACATGGAATTGGAGGACATTCTGTTAAGTGTAATAAATCAAAAGCAGTAGAGAAAATAGTAGATTATTTTACTCATCTATTTTATATAGAGATATTAACAAGGTGATAGAGAGTAGCAAATGAGACTATATCCATTGATTCTATCATCCAAGTGAAGATTAATTGGTGAGGGTAGAAATTTGGGGAAAGAGAGAGCAATAATATGTAACATAAGGGCAATGTTACTGATATTGGCATATTGGTTATAATATATAAAACATTGGCACCCAGAAGATTCCAAATGCCAGTTCTTCAGTTTGTCTTCATCTGGTATGTTGGGGGCTCTGGGCAGGACAGCTAGATATAGGCCCCCTGGGCTGATCACTTAGTCCAGGGGACTGAGATCCTCCCACTCCAGAGTGGTCTTCAGGGCCTCGCCTGGTTAATCAGGCCCTAGGGGGAGGGTGGGGAAGAGAAATCCTTTCCTATAAATCCACAAACTACAGAGGCAAGGGCTGCACCCAGAAGATTCCACATGCCAGTTCTTCTGTCTGTCTTCAGCTGGTATGTCGGGGGCTCTGGGCAGAACAGCTAGCCATAGGCTCCCTGGGCTGACCACTTAGTCCAGGGGACTGAGATCCTCTCATGTCAGACTGGTCTTTAGGGCCATGCCTGGTAAATCAGACCCTGGGTGGATGGTGAGGGAGAGAAATTCATCCCTATGCATACTGGACCCCATTCAGGAGTTCTTTTCTTCCTAGTATTCATTTTCTAAAGTGCACATATATACTTTTTAACAACACGCAAAAATATTCTTAAGTCTCGACTGTTTGTAGAAAAAAATTGAATTTCCTAGATTTGAAGGATTATATTCAAATAGGTCTCTAAAATCAGTGTATATGTAGATGTGACTTTCTATTCAGTGGTCTTCTCTGCCAAGCCTAATTCATAAACAATTCATCTATACAATGTATATGGCCCCTCTGATATATATCCCCTCCTCCACTCCAGAACCTCTTCTACTCCATCATCTCCCAATCCGGATTCTTTATCTTCCCCTTAGTTAACCCTCTTTACCCTCAGTCTTTAATTTGTTAGGCACCAAGCCCAACCTCTTGCCCCAACAGATTCTGCCATTTCTCACACCCCTACAAA
>PVKC010020703.1:6919-18598 GCA_004027635.1 Crocidura indochinensis
GTCTGAGGAAGGCTGGGGCTCATCCTTCAGTCTTCTTCCACTGAGCCATATTCCATGTTAGGAGCAGAAAGCTTTTGTGGTTTGAATTCCTAGTTTGAGTACTGGATTTCCTGAACCCATTTTTGTTCCCTTTTTTTTTTAAATATAATTTCATTTAATTTTTTTGGTTTTTGGGTCACACCCGGCAGTGCTCAGGGGTTACTCCTGGCTCCATGCTCAGAAATTGCTCCTGGCAGACACGGGGGACCATATGGAGCACCGGGATTCCAACTGATGACCTTTTGCATGAAAGGCAAACGCCTTGCATTTTGTTTGTTTTTTGTTTTTTGTTTTTTGGGTCACACCCGGCAGTGCTCAGGAGTTACTCTTGGCAGGCACGGGGGACCATATGGGGCACCGGGATTCGAACCGATGACCTTTTTGCATGAAAGGCAAACGCCTTACCTCCATGCTATCTCCCGGGCCCTTTTGTACCTTTTTACTGTGTGAGTTATTTTCTAAGGATCTCTACAACTGGAACTGTTCCCCCTGATCTAATCGGAAAGAGGAATGGGAACTGCCTTTCCTGTCTGGGAGCTCGGTGGGAATTAAACCTTAACCAATCTCCTAGAGAACGCGACACTACAGGTAAGGGTCTCTTTGAAACTGTGGTCTCGAGGCCGAACTCAGGAAAGAGAGGGAAGACTGTGAGTCACAGACCACTCACAAGGAAGCAGTGTCAGAGCAATGGACTTCATTTATTAAAGGTAGGGACAAGGCTTTTAATGGTCAACTTTAGATAGGAAACAGAATGTGGGTAATATAGTTTAGACATTACAGCAACATGATGGTATGCAGAGACAACAGTCACAAGGTACATGGCATTATTGACTGGATAGTATGCAAAAGATAGCAGTTATAATGCCCATGCCATCATTAAATCAGGAAGCATGTAAAGAGCGGTTGCAATGCTTGTGGCGCTATTAGCCTAGGCAGGTTGTTTGACCTGGATGACTTTCTCCTACACTCATAACAACAGGGACACAAGTCTCTAAACAGAGACTTTCTTTTATATTCAAGTCATCTTGCAGAAATCTCCTTATTTCCTGGCTTCTCTCCCCACACTTATACGTGTTCATGATAGAACACTTGATCTTGTTTGATACTATCTTGTTAGACACGTTATCATTTCTTGTTCTTTTTGGCAAGGGTAAGATCTCACAGGTGACCCTCTGGAGTCCAACAGAGTTATTACCTAACAGAGCCAGTGGATTTAATGCAAAGACCCAAAGATGCAGTCCTATCTATGCTCTATGTTATCAAAGTATAAGCATATTACTGAGCACTTAAAGGCCTGCTCATAGCAATGCTTGGAAAACTATGTGGTGCAAGAAATCTAACCAATATACTACCTAGACTTTTATTTAATTTTTTAAATTAAATTCAGAATTAAATCTTCCAAGGTAATGTTTCTCAATAGGGAATAATTTGTACCTTGAAAGGACATTTGACAATATTTAGAGACCTTTTTAATTGTCACAGTGAAGGTAGGATGAGGATATTCTTGATCTCTAATGAAAAGAAGTCAAGAACACTATACACACCACACACCCAATAAAATACAAGGCATACTTTCAACAAGGAATTGTGTATATTGAAAGATCAAGTGTTCAAAACAATTTATCTTGTTCTTCGAAAAATTTCAAAGGGTTTGTCAACAAAACTAAAAACACATTTATTCTAAGATTACTAAGATAGGAAAATTACATATTTTAATATACCATGATTGTTCTCAGCACAATTTTGGTCTTGTGTGGTCTTAATAAACAAATCATTTCCCCTTATTTTAATGGTTGTTGTACCTTTTATTTTTATTTAAAACTTTTTATTTACCAATATATTTATTATATAATACCATGAAATTATGTTATTTGTAATTGGGTATTATGAATATAATGTCTCAATATCAATCACTTAAATAGGTTCCACTTTCCTCCACCAATGCCTCTTCCCTCCATATGCATCCCACCTCTCTTCTGATACAAGAAGCAATGTTATTTATTTATTTATTTATTTATTTTGATTTTTGGGCCACACCCGTGACGCTCAGGGGTTACTCCTGGCTATTCGCTCAGAAGTCGCTTCTGGCAGGCACGGGGGACCATATGGGGAACCGGGGGATCGAACCGCAGTCCGTCCTAGGTTAATGCAGGCAAGGCAGGCACCTTACCTCCAGCGCCACCGCCCGGCCCCCAAGCAATGCTATTTTTATATAAAGTACTGCACTATGTTTTACAGTACTGTTACCGGTATGGTTTCATACATAACATTTTACAACCTTTTAGTATCACTTACACTTCCTGATAAAATACTTTTCTCCACAATGTTAATTTACAAAACTATTTATAGTAGTTTCAGGTATTTAATGTTTCTAATCCAAACTATTTTCAGTGCACCCACCTATTTATCAAGTTTTCTTCCATCCCAATTTCTACACCCATAACAAGCCCCTTTTGTGGCTTAGTTATTATATTTTAGTCAAACATTTATATAGTTGATTTAATTGTTTTGATCATTGTTCATTTACTTTTATGCTATTAAAATGTCCAAGGTCATTACTAATACCTCTATATTACCAGCAATCTTCCCCCTTCTTTTTGACTTTATCATTTTCCTTCTTTGTTATTCTCAGTTCTGTAATTTTTAGCCCAAGTGTTTGATGACTTTGAACATCATCTGTTCCTTTGTCTTGTTACTCTTTATACCATAGGTGAAAACATTATGATTTGTCATTCTCTGGATGACTTTCTTGATTTAACTTTTCTTCAGGACTACATCAACTTCTATGAGTTAGAGACCATAGAGGGTACTTTGATTCATTCATGAGTGCTTCTCTAAGTATCAATGAAAACTGATTCAGCATTCAGAATGATTAGTAGTCCTGGGTTAGGACTACTAACTAGGGTTGCAAGTAGTTTATCTGGGTTCGATCTCTAGCATTGATATTGTACAGCAAGTACTGCCAATAATAATTTCTGGGTGCAGAGCAAGGAGCAATCCCTGAATATTGTTGTTGTTGCTCCCAAGAAAGTAAATGTTCCCATGCATATGTGAATTTGAATATTTGAACTCCATCAGTTTTTGAGTTTAGTGGGGCATTAAGATCCAACAAGACCAACTTTATTGGATCCTCTTGAACCTCAATACTTTAAAAACTCAGTATAGATAAAAGCGCTGAAACAACAGTTTATTTCCCTTTAGGCTAATTATTCTTTGCCCAAGATCATATATTTTGGAAAAACTGAAGCAACCAAGGCAAAAATATTCTGTCTATGGGTAGAAGGATGTTAAGAAAGTTTTTATTCTTTTAAAAGAGATTTTATGAACAAAGAATCTCAAGAAGAAACACAATGAGGAGGGACAAAATAATCTGATTACTAGAGTAACTACACTAAGAGTAGTATATAATTAATATAATCATGAAATTAGGATGCATCCACTGCAAACAGCTGCTAATATATAGGAAGACTGACAGTAGTACTAGGAATTATTAATAGAAGGCATAAAAACAATATTTTAGAAGGAAATGCATAGTTACTTTTAAAAGCTGAAGTTAACATAGGAATAGTGTTCTTGTTCTGGTGTTCATATAAATAACCAATTATTTTATTTCTTTAATTGGAAATATTTTACATATTCTTTAGTATTTTGTTGTGCTACTATGAATGTATTCTAAAGATATACTAACAGTACCCTAGAAGTAGTATCCTCTATTTCTTTTCTTTTTTCTTTTGGTTTTTGGGCCACACTCGTTGACTCTCAGGGATTTCTCCTGGCACTCAGAAATCGCTCCTGGCTTTGGATCCAACTGAAGTTCATCCTAGGTTAGTGTTTGCAAGGCAGACACTTTAGTGTCACCACTCTGACCTTTTTGTATCTATTTATTTTCCACTTTTTGTATCTGTCAGATTTTGATAACATTTAATTGGTGGTTGCATAGGACTGACTTAATAGTCTTTCAATAATGATTTAAGAGTTTTGAATAAGAGCTGCAGTGTTAGTACAGAAAATAGTTGTTTTGCAAGTAGTTTACCTGGGTTCGATCTCTAGCATTGATATTGTACAGCAAGCACTGTCAATAATAATTTCTGAGTGCAGAGCCAGGAGCAATCCCTGAATATTGTTGTTGTTGCTCCCAAGAAAGTAAATGTTCTTATGCATATGTGAATTTGAATATAAAAATAAATATTTAATATTATTTTAATATTAAAATTATTTCAGATGACATTTTTCTCTATCATAGAGCAAGTAGTTTGTTTATGAATAAAAGTAGTTTAATAATTACATCTGATGTAAATGCCTTGTTTGTTCTCCTAAATTTTATTTTGTGTGCATACATTTCACAATTATGTCATTAATTCGAGAGTTTCTGAAAGATATTCATAGTAAAAGTGTATACAAGTTTTTATATCAATTTTAGGGAGACAGAATTTATTTATTTTGTTGCTGTTAAAAATAAGAGAAGAGGCACCAGAAAAAG
Organism: Crocidura indochinensis; assembly: GCA_004027635.1. Lineage (NCBI taxonomy): Eukaryota > Metazoa > Chordata > Mammalia > Eulipotyphla > Soricidae > Crocidura > Crocidura indochinensis. The sequence continues at coordinate 11,439 of PVKC010020703.1, forward strand.
TACAGCAGGCATGTAGTTTGTCTCGCATGACGCTGAACCATATTCTATTTCTGGGACCCAGGATGATCCTCCAAACCTGTTAGGAATGATCCCTGATTTTAGATCAAGAAGTAAACCCGAGTACAGCCAATTATGACTCCTTAACAAAAACAAAATCAAAATGATGCTAAACTTTAGAAAGACTATAACGACAACTAAAGTTTTGAAGGCATGGAAACCCATAGCTCCCCACTATTTTCCTGTCTTGAACTTAAAAGTAATTAGTTACTCACTTATCCAGAATTCTCTTGTCCAGAATCTATATATTAAAAAATAAATCAAAGAAAAAAAAACAAAAAACCCTACCTATTATTAAAATATAACTAAGAATATATTTAAATTTTTCATATATTTTTAATCATATCCTTAGCGATTTTCTAATTCAAATTCCACATGGCAAGTGTGCTTTTTCTCTTATGTCTTGCAACATATATACCAACACTTGATATTTTAAGGTTAAGAAGAGAGCTCTGTTTTGAAGAAGCTATTAACAGTAGCACAGATGGTATTAGCTTAGCTCTTATATTAATCATTTACAAACTCCCGTCAGAAGTCTGAATATGGGATTTGCTGAGGCACAATTATGGGAGAGATATCTACCCTATGCTCTTTTTAATTCGATAAAGAAGTCTATATTTCTCTTTTAAATTGTTATAGTATAAAGTACTAGAGCAACTAAAGAAAATCAATTATTGTGTATTCAGCATTCACGATCAATTTTCCTGCTTCAGATGCACCATAGGGAAATTTCCCTGCATTTTAAGGTAGTAATATTTTGAAATTTCTGGCTCTGTGCTCAGAAATCACTCCTGGCAGGCATAGGGAACAATATGGGATGCTGGGATTCGAACCAACATTTGTCTTGGGTTGGCTGCTTGCAAGGCAAACGCTCTATGGTTGTGCTATCTCTCCGGTCCCTACACTATAAAATTTAAATAAAAATATGCTACAGTCCAGTATATCTTTATATATATAGTATATAATTAAATATTCTATTTAATTGCAGCACACTTAAATTAAGATATACATTTATTATTATATGTATTTATTTATTTTCATACATATATGTATTCATACATTATAGAAAGTAAGTATGTTATTTTTGAAAAGTTTATAATATATTACTACTTTTAACAAGCTTAGATATGAGTGAGTTTTAGTAAAAAAAAAAAAAAGATCAACTAATACTTGGTCCAATGAGACTTGGTGAGTTTTTTTTCCAAAATCACAGTGTGATTCGGGGAGACATTTAGCAAGGAGAAATTACAAAAGAAAATCAGAAAACATTTTAAAACTGAGTCAGAATTTTGCATTTATTAAAATATTCTGTAATTTGAACATTCTCCCCAGCAGAGCTATATGCCAATCAACTCCCAAAGTGAAAAGACAGATTCTCAGCATGAGAAGAAACAGATAGTCTGCTCCTACTAATTTGCTCTTGGTGACCCCTCTGCTTTCACCTCTCAGTACCATAGAAGTGATGAGATGAGGGCATCTTTGTCATATCAGATTTTAGGGGAAATGCTTTTAGTTTATTTCCATTGAATATAATATTTACCATTGGTTGTGGTAAATGATCTTGTCTATATTGAGAATAGTTCCTTCCATTCCCATCTTGTTTAGAGTTTTTATCATAGAACAGTGTTGGACCTTATCAAATGCTTTCTCTGCATCTATTGATATAATCATATGTTTTTATTTTTTTCTTTTGTTGATATGGTGTATTACGTTGATTGATATTTATACAATAAAGCATCGTTTTATCTATAAAATGAAACTTAATTGGTCATGTTGTATGACCTTCTTGATGAGGATTGGATCCTATTTGCCAGAATTGTATTGAGGATCTTAGCATCTGTGTTCATCAGGGATATGTTATATAGTATTCTTTGCAGCATCTCTGTCTTTTTTTGGTATCAGGGTGATGTTAGCTTCATAAAAACTATTTAGTAATGTTTCTGTTTCTTCAATGGTCTGGAAGAGGCTGAAGAATATTAGTAGTAGGTCCTCTTGAAAGGTTTGAAAGAATTCCTTAGTGAATTCATCTGTGCCAGGGCTTTTTTGGGGGGGAAGATTTTTAATTACCTTTTTTATTTTTCAGTAGTGATGGGTCTGTCTGGATATCCTAAATCCTCTTTTTTGAACTGTGAAAGATTGTAAGAATCCAACAAGTTATCTATTTATTCCAGGTTCTCTGGTTTTGTTGCATAGAATTTCTTAAAACAGTCTCTAGTTACCTTTGAAACTCTGTACTATCTGTAGTGATCTCCCCTTTTCATTTATTGATTTTCTCTCTCTAGATTTCTTTTTGTGTTTTGTTAGTGGCTTATCTATCTTGTTGATTTTTACAAAGAACCAACTTTTGTTTTCACTGTGTTTTTTAACTTCTAATTTCTGCTGTAAATTTTGTTATTTCTTTCTACCTACCTATTTTTGGTTCATTTTGTTGATCACTTTCTAATTTTATAAATTGCTTCACTAAGTAATTTAACTTCAATCTTCCTTTCTTCCTGATGTGTTCTTGTAAGGATATACATATTCCTCTTAATACTGCTTTTGCTGTGTTCCACAAATTCTGATAATTTGTATCTTCAATCTAATTTGTTTTCAGGAGCCTCTTAATTTCTTCTTTGGTTTCATCTCTGATCTACTGGTTGTTTAGTAGTCAGCTGTTTAATTTTTAGATGTTAATTTTTTCTTTCTGTAGTCCACTACTAATTTTAGTATAATATGATCAGAGAAGGTAGCTTGTACAATTTATATCATTACTTTCTATTAAATACAGTAAGAAGCAGAAGTTCTGAGTGCTTGTGAATGCCATCTCTGTGTACATGCACCTAACCCAGTATGGACAGGAACAAATGCAGGGCATGCTCCAATGCATATTCCAAAATACGCATTACAGTTCTTTTTGATGAAAGGTGAAAATGATCTACCTCGAGAAAAAAAAAAAAGAAAATGATCTACCTAGCTAACCAGAGGAAGTCACTAGAATTTTTCTGACTCTAACTTACATATTTACCCTTCTCAGGAATTTTTTCCAGGGACCCTAGATGGGCAGAATATCATGGAGAAGAACCGAGTTACTTTGTCATCTGGGAAGCATCTAGGCGCATCTCTTCCATGTCCAAGAACATCAAGCTTTGTGGTGCTGGATCCAGTAACCAGGGCTATCTCAGACTACACGCAGACAGTCTTCAAGAAGCTTGACTTACCGACCTTTGAGAATTTGATGTTTAAAAACAGAACCATGGGCCTCATCGATATCTTTTGGAGTGCTATCCAGATTGGCATCTACGCCGAGCAATCTAGAACACTGGCTGTTTCACTTCCCGCTAGGCCAAATTCAAATTTTCAGTGGGGAGTAGCTCTTAAGTGACCCAGCATGTGAACTTGGCAGAGTGCAGGACTTCCTGGGTCTTAATAGGATCATTACCAATAATGACCTAGGGGTCATTATTATATATTATTATTATTATTATAGGGGTCAACAAGACCTAGGGGTTTCCCTGCCTGAAGTAGGAAAGGACAGCCGCAAACCCCACTGGCTGGGCTTTTGTTTTGGGGAAGAATTTTCACTAGTACTTAAATTTGCTCAATAGTGATAGTTCTTTTCAGGTATTCTTTCTCATCTTGGATCAGTCTTAGAAGGGTATAGGAGTTCAAGAATTCACTTATTTATTCGAAGTTCTCTTGTTTTGTAGCACATATTTTCTCAAATTAATCTCTCATTATCCTTTGAATTTCTATGGTGTCACTTGTTATTTTCCTTCTTTTCTATTTGGTTTATGAAACTTCTCTCTTTCTTTGGCTTACTATTAATATTTTATTTTTTTAAAGAACCAACTTGGATAATTTATTAGATTTTTTAATTTCAATTCATTAATTTCTGCTGTAGGCTTTTTTTCTTCCTTCTTCCTGCTTTTATTGGTACTTTTATTGGTCACTTTCAAGTTTTATAAGTTGTGCAGTTAAATTCATTATATAATCTGTTTCTTCCACTCTGATAAATGCTTGAAATAGAAATGTACTCTCCTATTAGCACTGTTTTTGTTGTGTCTTCTAAGTTCTGACAGTGTTCAATTCATTGTTTCCACCAATATTTTCTTTTTCTCTCTGATTCATTGATTGTACACTAAGGAGATATTTAGTTTTCAGATATTTGCATTGTTCTTTTGTTTTTGCTTGTGGTTAACATCTACATTCAGTACTTCATAGTCTGAGATGTTAGTTGCTATGATTATATCTTATTGAAAATGTTGGGGCCCGGGAGATAGCATGGAGGTAAGGCGCTTGCCTTTCATGCAAAAGATCATCGGTTCGAATCCCGGTACCCCATATGGTCCCCCGTGCCTGCCAGGAGCAATTTCTGAGCATGGAGCCAGGAGTAACCCCTGAGCACTGCCGGGTGTGACCCAAAAACCAAAAAAAAAAAAAAAAGAAGAAAATGTAGATATATATTTTGTGTCCTCACACTTGAAATATTATGGAAAATGCCTATGTGCACTACAGATAAATGTGTATTTGGCTTTTAGGGGATAAAAGATATATAAAAGGTGCCAGACCAATAGCACAGCAGGTCAGACGTTTGTTTTGCATGCTGCTGACTGAAGTTTGATTTATGGAATCCTATATGACTCTCTGAGCCTGCAGGAGTGATTTCTGAGTGCCAACCAAGAGTAACTTCTGAGCACTAATAGGTGTGTGCCCCAAATAAATATATATAAATATAAACATGAAGCAAATTTCTTCTAATTCATTCTTATATATCAATATTAATTTATTTATAATTATATATAAATATTACAGATATGAAAGAATGAGGATCAGGGGTCAAGCAGCCTCAAGTACATTGCTGGATATAAAAAATAAGGACAGAAATAAATATTCAAGCCAAAAACAACAACAATGAACTCGAGAAACTCAAACTCTAACAATCTAAACTTTTAATGGGCCAGTTATACTGAAAGTATAGGGGGAAAGTATCATTGTTGGGATACACTCTGGGAACATGGTAGAAGGAGGTTAACACTGGTAATGGGATTTTCCCTGATTAATTGTATATCTGAAACCAAACTATGAAGGATTTTGTAAATCACAATGGATTCAATAAAAAATAAAATAAAGGTTAAACAAATTAAAAAATAAATGCAAATAATAAATAAAAATACACTAAGCAGCTTTCATTTTGTACTTTTGAGCAAGTATTTACTTTTTGGGCTTCTGTTACATAGATACAATAGAGCAGTGTTAAATTCTTCTACTCAATTGTGTTACTATAAATGTTTTTCTTCAGCTTCAGGTCTTTTAGCAATTGTTTTAAGTATCCTGTTGCTCTATTATTTAGGTGTATGGACCTTTACTTGTGATGTTTATGGCCCTTCATCATTAGTAAATGACCTTCACTATCTATAATAACCTTTTGAGCCTGACATCTATGTGGTTTCATATTAGTATGGTCACCTTAGGATTTTTGAGGGACTGCTAGCTGAAGAATTATTTTACAACTATTAACTTTGATTCTGTATTTGCTCTATTTAAGTATGTCTTCTGTGAGAAAAAGAATGTTGAATTTAATTTTCTAAACATCTGATTCTCTGTCTTAATTGTTACACGATATTTTGCGTCATCTTCCAATAGAAGTTTCATGTGTTTGTTGGAGTTTGTCTTATCTTAAAATAGCATTAGTTCTAATGCTACTTTTAGTTCTACTCTTCTTTTTTTAATTTTTTATGTGGCCAAAGTGAATTACAAATCTTTCACATTAATATTTAAGGTACATAATGACAGTGAATCAGGGGCATTCCTACCACCAGTGATGTCCTCCCTCCACCCCTTAGTTCTATTCTTTGTTTTTTATTGTTTGTTTTTGGGTCACACCCAGCAGTGCTCAGGGGTTACTCCTGGCTCCATGCTCAGAAATTGCTCCTGGCAGGCACAGAGGACCATATGGGGCACCAGGATTCGAACCGATGACCTTTTGCATGAAAGGCAACCAACCGCCTTACCTCCATGCTATCTCCCGGGCCCCAGTTCTATTCTTATAGGTTACTTTGACTATGAAGTTCTTGAACCATTGTTTATCAGTGATGTTGTTTGTCATTTTTTCACATCTTATTCAAGAGTCTGACTTGGAAAAATATGTTTGGTTATATTGAATTTTTATTATATAAAACTATTTTCTTGGGGACTCAATGATTTTCTTTGGTAAATTGGCTATAAACAAATGATAAAGGCTGCCCTTTCTATGTTGCTATCTTTTTTATCTTGGTGCTTTTAGTATTCTGTTTCTATCTATTGTTTTCATCATTCTAATTAGGATGACTCTCTTTATATCTGTTTCTTTTAACCGGTAATATTTAGGTGTCCAGGATGTGGGTGCATATGTTCTCCAGCTCTGGGAACTTATTTTTGATTCACCAATGGGTTTTCACTCATATGTATGGGACTCCAATAATTCTTATTTGTTTTTGTTTACTTAATCCCAAAGTTCATTTGTCATCTGTTCATCTATTATTAGGCTAGTTTTCATCTTATATTGTTGTCTGTTGGCTATACAGTTTATCTTCAAGATTACTAATTCAGTCCTCAGCAGCTACTACTCTGCTGGTGAGTACTTCCCATGAATTTTTTTATTTTGTCTTTCAAGTTTTTCAGTTCTACCACTTCTGTTTGTATTTTTCCCATTTCTGCTTTCATAGCCTTCTGTTTTCTATAGGTAGTAAAGGCCGCTGCTTTTTTAAGCCCCTTCAATATCATAAACATATCTTTAATGAGCTCTATTTTAGACGTGATATAGAAGGCTATTACTGATTGGAGCTAGTCGATTGCAGTGTTTACTCACAGTAATGATGTGGTTTTGTACTGTTTTACTATAGCTCCTTTTAGAAATGGAAGAGAGGACTAGTAGATGTTTATAGGTCACTTCATCCAAAAAAACCTGGATACACATTCTTCTCCAATGTACATGGGTCATTCTCCAGGATAGACTATATGCTGACACATAGAACATACCTCCATAAAATCAAGGGGATAGAAATCTTGCAAGCTACCTTTGCTGACCACAAGGCTCTGAAATTAGATGTGAACTACAAATCCACACAGAAGAAAAATATTATTAG